>JAVJIF010012225.1:0-184319 GCA_038442645.1 Agave tequilana | reverse complement strand
CAATATATTTCTTTGCTACAGTTCATTTTTTTCATTCTCATTTTATGACTTACGACTTGCGACGTTTTGGCAACGAACAAACAGGCTCTATTAGTCTGTTGGTAACACTCTTCACTTTTATTACTCAGAAAAAGAAGAAAAAAACATTCTTCATTTTTAATAGAGAGGCTCCTGGTTCGATTCCACAGTTTCTCAATAGCGAGTGGCTAAATAACTAGTTTCCATTTTATCTGGTATATTGGTTGTCGTAATTGACCGTAAGTCGTAAGTCATAATTGGTAAACTCTTTACGGTTGGAAATGAGTTACATGCATGTAAGTTTTACGGTGTTTGATTGGTAACGTAAAGTTATAAGTGAGAAAATGTATGATGTTTTACAGTATTTGGTTGTCGTAATACGTAAGTTGTAAGCGGAAGAGTTGACCAAAAAATTAACTATTTGATGATTTAGAAAATTTAAATATTGCAAATAAATACTAAAAATAGCAAAAAAATACTAAAATTAATATTAATATAAAAAATATTCAATTTTACATGATAACAAAATTAACTGTAAGTAGGTTATGAATAGTAATTGAGTTGTAAGTAAGTGGTAATTAGGGTGCGTAAATCTTTTACGAAATACGGTTCAAGTAAACACCGTAACTGTAATTGGGATGTAACTCATTTACGAATTATGACCTTTACGGTATTTTACACTAAACAAACAGCCCCCGATAAGTTGTTAATCCATGCCAAATATCGAAAAACACAGTGTGTGGCGAGAAATTATACACTTCGCCTCGAGCAAATTAATAATTAATGCACTGGCTTAAAATCACTGTAAAATAACTCTAATGTGACAATAAATATCAGCCATGTCATCCTTACTCTCCACAAACCACCCAAAAACCCCACCAACACACACGCACTCTGGGCTGTTTGGTTACAAGGAAGTGAGTGAAAGTAAGAAAATGGGGAAGTTTAATTGCTCACTTTCCTATCTATCCAACACCGGAAAAGAAAAATAAGAAACCCCTTTTCCTTTTCTCTTTTCTCTTTTACGTAACAATTTTCTCACTTTCAGAGTGCTACAGTTAATTTTGTGGTCATGTAAATCTCATTTTAATAAGTTGTAGCATAAAACAGTTAAATTTTTGATCATGTAAATCTCACTTGCATTCTAATTACAGTCCATTTTTTATTTTTTTTAATTAATTTTTATTTTAGTAATATTTTGCGGTCAACTTTGTGGTCAACTTTTTCACTTTCACTTTCACATTACCATCCAAACACTGGAAAAGACAAAACATTTTTCAAACCACACTTCCCAAACAACATCCAACACCGAAAAAATTACTAACCAATCCTAATTTTTAAAGAGAACTATTACCACTTCCTCACTTCTTCACTTTCACCCTTAACCTAACGGGCCCCAGCGTCATCTCATTCATTACAAAACAAAGGCCCACATATACGTTTCTCTGCATATCTATTAAGGCGAGAGTAGCACCACATGTGAGGTACATGGTAAATCAATCAGAAATAGACTTGTATTATTCTGGAAAGTTTGGAGCCGAAATTTTTCTATTAAATATAATTTTATGATATTCAAATATAAGGTTCATTCGTTAAAATTGATTTATAAAATTACAAGTATCTATAAATTAAAAATCAAGTATTTTAAATACTTTTTGTTCATGTATCAACTAAGAAAAAATGGACAATAGTTAACGGTGTAGAACATTTGAAATCTAACAAAAAATTAGCTTGTAGGAGCTTTTAAATGTTTAGATCATGATCAATGGCCGGATCGAGAATTCGTATGTCTAAAGACATAATCTAACCAACTCACTGCTTTCGGCCGTCCACTTTGCACCGCTTGATGGATAGGCAAAAAGTATTCAAAACACTTATTTTTTTTATTTTTTAGTTACATTAAATAATATAAATCAATTTTAACAGAGTGAAACTTGTATTTAAATGTCGAATATTAGTATTTGAGTGAGAAAGATCCAGGCTCAAATTTTTTCAGAATGACACAACTCTATCTCAGTGAACAATAACAATATAACATTATATCGATGTACAAAACATTCATTCATGATTTTCATTGAAAACAATTATTTTTCTTTTGAAATACACTTGTATTCATCAGGACTTTATCTGAGATACCCCACAAGATTTTATTCTGAGATATCTCACAATTTCTATCCTATAATTTATTCTTATCTTTTTACGAACGAGTGATCAGGATTTTATTCTGACATACCCCACAGTTTATTCTCACCGTTTTATCAGTGACTCAGGCCCCGACTGTCAATTCATAATTGTTTAGTGCGTCTGAAACAGATCATAAGAGAATCGAGTGGGTCCGCCTTTTCAAAGAGATGCATTTCTTTCGTCATGATGGGGACCAATAAATACTTTGAAAGTGGAGACCAAAAGCACTGCCTAAAGAAATATTCGAATAAGACTCTTATTGACAATGCCTCTCATAAACATCCAAATGCAAAATCTTATTTCATGTACGATAAGATTGCAAACATAACTAGCCAAAATATAGTTTAATATATATATAATATATATATATATATATATATATATATATATATATATATATATATATATATAGAGAAAAATGTATATCAGCCTGCAGCTGAGAGAACTCTCTCAGCCTGCGGTGACGTGGCTCAATTTTGTCACCCCACTAACTTGCGGCCCGCTTATAGGAAGAAGTTAAATTACCAAATACCCCTTATGAAAAGCTACTCTTTCGGTAACTTTCGTTATTGTTTATTATTATTTGCCCAAAAGGCAATTTTTGGAGCGCACGTTGTCAGACTTAGGTTATTGTTTATTATTATTTTTTCCCCTTTTTTTGCCACTCTTTATAGGATTTAGGTTATTGTTTATAAATTATTTTTTCCCTATTTCCTTACCTCTCTTTGTCAGATCTAGGTTCTCCTTTTCATCTTGCGATAAACTTTTTTCTGAAAATATAAAATCTTTTCAGATCAATTTTTTCTCCAAAATATTTAATGTCGACGTCTGAGCAGTCTACTGGCGATCTAAATATGGAAGATATTGCATCTGGTTCTACTTTCTCTCAGAATATTGAAAATCTTGAAGGGTTGACATCTTTGCATGCCGATCAACAGGTTTTAATTGTTTCAATTTTTTAAAAACAATTTCTTAAATATTGAATTTTTCTCTTTAGTCTATGTGGTACTGCGACCTATAACACATTTTTTAAAGTTTCAGAAATGCGACCGTTTTAATATTCGGTCGCAATCTTATTTGAAAATAATCTCCGGCTGTGAAATCTTTTTTTTTGGTATGCGTCTTAGGTCGCAGTCTTTAGTAAGAAGTAATATAGATTTCTTCTCATACGGATAACTGCGACTTAGGTCGCAGTCTTTAGTAAGGAGTAATATAGATTTCTTCACATACGGATAACTGCGACTTAGGTCGCAGTCTTTAATAAGGAGTAATATAGATTTCATCTCGTATGTGAAATCTTATTTTTTGTGACTGCGACTTAGGTCGCAGTCTTTAGTAAGAAGTAATATAGATTTCTTCTCATACGGATAACTGCGACTTAAGTCGTAATCTTTAGTAAGGAGTAATATAGATTTCTTCACATACGGATAACTGCGACTTAGGTCGCAGTCTTTAATAAGAAGTAATATAGATTCCATCTCTTATGCGACCTGGTCGCAGTTATATAACTTATATTTTAGACGTGTGATATCTAAAAATATTTATATTCATGTAATTCGTGTAATTGTTTTTTGTATGATATGAATGCACATGGAGAAATGTCTGGAAGCTCAGATAAGTTTATAGGGAAACAGTTCCTGTCGGATATGGAAGCATACAATTTCTACAATTCTTTTGCAAGGAATAGAGGTTTTAGCGTGAGAAGAAAAGGTACAGATAAGTCACGGAAGCCTCCTTATGAGATTATTTGCAGAAAATTTTGCTGCAATAAGGAAGGTGTGAAGAAGTTGTGTGACAAAAGACAAGAGGGGCTTACAGTGCATCATCGAATTGACACTAGAGTAGCTTGTCCTGCTGAGATGCATGTCCGTCTTCGTTTTCTTTTTGACAGAAGATATTGGGTTATCACAAAATTATTGATACTCATTCACATGAATTGTCAAGCCCGGATAAGGTACATCACCATTACTCTCACCAGACTCATCGTTCAAAAATTAGCAGAAGCATTATGAGCAATCTGGTTGATGTGGGAATGCGGCCTTCAAATATTTCCCGCGTTGTGAATGCAATGAGCCAGGGAGAAGGCTGTGAAGAAGTGAGCCCGCAACAAGTTATTGATTTTACTCGTCAACGTAGAAATAACTGCGGCCATGAGTTTATTGCTATTATCAAATATTTTCGAGAGAAAGCCGAGACCGATCCAGAATTCTTCTTTTCAAGTGAAGTCGATAACGCGGGCACACTTAGAAGCATTTTTTGGGCTGATGGAAGAGCTATTTCCTCGTATCTGAGGTTCTGTGAAGTGATCGTTTTTGACACAACATACAAACTAATCACTTGAGCTTGCCATTTGCTCCATTCACTAGAGTAAATCATCACGGCAGTCAATTTTGTTCGACTGTGCATTGCTTGCTGATGAGCAGAGAGATACGTTTGTTTGGCTATTCCAAAAATGGCTCAAGTGCATGCATAGAGTTGAACCGAAACTGATTATTACTGATCAGGATGCGCAGATCGGTGACGCCATCAAGATTGTTTTCCCAACTTCTCGGCACCGTTACTGTTTCGGCATGTGCGGAAACATATTGCCGAGCAACAAATCCCAATGACAAACAAGTATGGAGAAGATATGGTCTCCGATTTCCATGCTTGGTACACCTCCCGTGATATAAGCACTTGTGAGGAACGATGGCGTCTGATGAATGAAAAATATCATTAGAAGAAGAAGACAGTTGGTTGTTGAAGATGTACAGGCTTCGTGGACATTGGGTTAATGCATATCTCAAGGATGTTTTCTGTGCTGGAATGACAACCAGTCAGAAGTCCGAGAGTATTAATTCCTTCTTTGATGGTTTTGTTAATACAAACACGAAACTAGTGGAATTTGTTCACCAATATGATAAAGCTGTTGCTGCCCGTCGTACATCTGAATCTCTTCAAGATCTTCGGGGTTTGAATTCTGTGCCCAATTGTACATCGAATCCATATGAGATACAGGTTTCGAAGTTGTATACACCGAAGATTTTTCAGTTGTTCCAAAGGAATGGGCAGTTGTAATGACACTGTTTTCAGAAGAGGTGGAACATGACAAACCTGGATCAACATATTTGGTTGGTAATTTTTCAGAATCAAAAGACAGCTGGGAAAAGGTCAGTTATGATAAGCGTGAGGAACTTCATGTTTCTTGTAGTTGCTCGTTATTTGAAATAGAGGGTATCCTATGTAGACATATTCTGTGTATTTTGTGGCGCAATCACGTTACACATATACCGGAATCATATATACTTCAGAGATGGAGGTTGGATGCTCGTCACAAAAACGTTGCAATTGAAAATGACATGAAGCCTTTTCCCAGTCAAGGCACTCCACGGACGGCTAGATTGTGGACAATTCGTTCAAAATTTAATGCAATTCTTGACATGGTCCCTGATTCTGATATCCATCTTTCAAAGTTGGAGGCAGTTTTGGAAAGTTTTGCCCAAGAAACCACTTACGAATACAGAGCCATGTCAGGAAATGATCATTCATCACAGCCTAAAACTACAGTTGGTTCCAGTGGATCCGTTGTCGTATTGCGAGATGGTGAAGAATTGAATATACGTGATCCAATTGGTCCTGTACCAACCAAGGGAGGCCTAGAGCTGCATCCAGGCTTAAGTCTGGTTTTGAAGATTCTATATATCAGAAGGAAGTTAAGCATCGAAGATGTGGTAACTTCCAAGAGCTGGGCCATTACAGGACTGGTTGTCCGTTACTGGTATTACATTAAACCTGTTAATCATTTTTTTATAATGATGTATCTTTAAAATTCTTACTATTTCCTTTTTAATGGCAGAAGAAGTAGGTTTGGGTTGCCTTCATCTTGAAGGAACAAAGACTTCAATTTTTCATGAAGTGCGACCAGGGTCGCACAGTGTAGAGAGATTCATGTCGCAGTCTGCCACTGGCGTGTCATTATAATCAGATTTATTATCATTCTTTGATTTCTACTGTATTATTTTTGTAAGTAGTTGTACTTTAAAGTTTTACTGCTACAAAATTCTCCTATATAGTTTAATTTTTGTGTATATAATGTAGACAGAAACTTTGGTCGCAGTGTACATGGTTAATTGCGACCAAGGTCGCAGTGTTGTTATTGATAAAGAGGGCCAGCAACTGCAATCCAGGGTCGCAGTACATGGACTGCGACTTAGGTCGCAGTACGTTAGGTAGGTGTTTCCTTTATATTAACACGCATAGCGACCAAGGTCGCAGTGTTGTTGTTGATTAAGACTGCCGCCAGCAACTGCGACCAAGGTCGCAATGTTGTTGATTAAGACTGCGGCCAGCAACTGCGATCAAAGTCGCAACCTTCATTTTAAAATTTTATTCGGGTGAAATAATTTAATTATTAACTGCGACCTTGGTCGCAGTATATTCGTTATGCGTAAACATCAATAAAGACTATTAGTAGAATATTTAAAATGAAGGTTTGTAATAATTGTACAGTATTTCAACCAAGACATAGTAGTAAAAACTGTAATTCACACAATTAACCTTAGAAAACAGAGTTATATATATTTAAAAAAAACAAAATACAAATTTTAAACTTCTAATCCTCGTCATCACCATCATAATCAGATTCGTCGTCAAGAGTATGACCGCTTTCGTCTTCCGTATCGCTTTCTGTCCCTTCCACCTCTTCAGCGACAATCTCCTCTTCGCTTACTTCCTCTTCATGTATGTATTTTGGTTCATCAATGAACTCCCAGAATGGGTCGTCTGTATCAAGCTCATCCTCTGACCCGTAGCGAGGCATCGCTTCAGAACTATACATCCAATCATCATTAGATGATTGGCTTCTTTCCGGTGAAGACGGTGGAGAAGACATTTTGAATCTATTTCCGAACAGTGAGAGTAACGAGTTTCAGCAAAAACAATTTAGTATGTTTATAATCCTGTCCTGATGACCCTTTATATATTTTTAATCCCGAAATTTCAAAAGGTTTAATCTCTCGAACCATGCGAATATCTCCCAAATTTATTTTCTACCTTTTCTCAAAAATTGTATACTTTCTAGGTGACTGTTCAGTTATCCAAAACAGTTTAAAAGTTAATACACTCTTACATTAAATTACTTTGAACTCCAAAACAGTTCATTATTGCGACCATAGTCGCATTGGGAACTGATAAATGATTAAGTAACTGCGACCATGATCGCTGTCTCGATTCAAGTATCGCCGTATAAGGAAACGGTGTAACTCAAATAGGTCATTACTGCGACTTTGGTCGCAATACAATTACTTAACGCATGTTTGTTTCTAACATCAGTACGCAATAGTAAAATCCAAGGTGTAAAAATGTAAATTGGAAATAATCAATGGAACTTATAATAAATAAATGTATAGAAATGTTTATAAATTAAATCAATAAAACAAAAAAAATATTCAATGAATTGCAATTGCAATTATTTTTACATTTATAAAATAAAAATTGTGCTATATCAATAAATTGTCAACTGTTAGTCTTCAAATACTGTCCTTCGTATCATTTCTGTTTCTTCATCCCAACTCTTCTCTCTATCTGTAAGTATCATGTATGCAAGCTCACTTCTTAGTCTTTGTACATCAGCATCCGTAACAGTATCAACAGCTGCTGGACTACCAAACGCTATGCTTTCCATGTACTTGCATACATATACAGCGCAATCAACACTGAAATTTGCACAGAGTAATCATTAAATGAAATTAGATTTTTGTAATAAAAAATGTAGAAAATATGATAGGTAAGGAGATGTCAAAAATTTATATACCTGTTTGGTTGTTGGGGGCATCTTGTGTATTTTATATTTATTTTTCTCATTAATTTATTTAAATCAATCTCAAAAATCTGTAATAATCTTTCTTTCTGCAATGTCAATAGAAAATAAATCAGTACTAATCAAATTAAATGCAATTTTCTAGTAATCGAAATATTAAATTTTAACTCACCATTATTCTTGCATCTTTTTGATAAAGCTTTAATATACTAGTTTTTTCAGCTGGGACTAAAGAGTTGTAAAAAATCCACTCTTCTGTATGGCAATCAAATACCAACAAGGTCCAGTGAAATCCGGGATCGTTGGCACTATGTTTGTGATTGATCGGGAAGAACATGTACTGCACATCAGCTGTCCAGTTTTTCAACAGCTGCTGCTTGATGAAATGATCTTCCAGATCTTCACTTTTATATACAACACTGTGCTGCGGACAAGAAAAAAATAAATAAAATACAAAATGAATTTAAAATATAAGAAAAAATTAATGAAAATAAGAAGTCATTACGTCAAGACAACAGACTGCGATCAAGGTCGCAGCGTTTCTTAATTAACACATTTTTATAGTAATTAATATAGCGACCAAGGTCGCAGTGTTGTTATTGATAAAGAGGGCCAGCAACTGCAATCTAGGGTCGCAGTACATGGACTGCGACTTAGGTCGCAGTACGTTAGGTAGGTGCTTCCTTTATATTAACACGCATAGCGACCAAGGTCGCAGTGTTTGTTGTTGATTAAGACTGCCGCCAGGAACTGCGACCAAGATCGCAGTGTTGTTGATTAAGACTGCGGCCAGTAACTGCGACCAAAGTCGCAAACTTCATTTTAAAATTAAATTCGGGTGAAATAATTTAATTATTAACTGCGACCTTGGTCGCAGTATATTCTTTATGCCTAAACATCAATAAAGACTATTAGTAGAATATTTAACGTTCAAAGATTTATTTCACCAAATGAATTAGGAAATTGATATTACAGTAAACCGTAAAGGAGAAAATAGATGTTTACCCAAGCTTCACTCCGAAAGAATATGCTTTTTAATCCTTCTCCTTTCTCTAGATGCTGCATGTAGAAATGAATTATATTCGCATCTAAGTCTCTACTGAACATCAGGTCCTCAATGTCATTCCTTGTAATCATGATTCCGTTGTCGGTATCCTGATACGCAGTAGAACTGCAAGATATTCAAAACAAAGTTAGTAATTAAATTGTTCTTATATAAAGGTATAACAGTTTTTGATATGAATTATAATAAAATTAATTAACTTACTCAGAGAAGGACTTGTCGAAGAATTTTTTTATAAGAGCTTGTTGATGGGACTGCAGAATTCTGTATGCTGTGGTTTCGGTCAATTCTCTCGATTTTGGCTCAGTGGAGGAAATCTCTTTGTCGCCGAAACCAGCGGCAGAACTCAGAGCCGCAGGCTGTGAAAGAGGATGTTCATTTATTTTCTTCTTCTGTTTTGGATAAACGAAGTCGGAGTCATCGCGATCTCTTTCAGCGCGTTTGCGTTCTTTGACTCCCCTTTCTATCGTTCCTTTAGAGTATTCCAAAACTGTTTCTTTTAAGGATTGCTTCTGAGGCGGAGTATGTTCTTGATTTTTTCTTCAGAAGCTCTATCTCTTTGGGTTTCTTAATCATTTGAGTTATATTCAAAGAAAAACTTGGGATATCTCCCCCAGAAATATTTACAATAGATTCAGAACCCATGATTTTATCCTCTTCCAATTTTTCTTCTTCTCCTCTTCAGCCTGCTTCTCCATCTGCTCCGTCATCTTTTGTGCTCCTTTTCCTCTTCTCCATTCCTTCTACTTTGCTCTTCTGTCATCCTCTCCTTCCACTCTTCCCCCCCATTCCTCTTTTTCTCCCGCCTCTTCTTTAACTCCTCCAACAACTTCCTCCTCTTCTCCTTTTCCTGCTCCCCCTCTTCTTTCCTCCTCTTTTCCTTCTCCTTCTTTTCCTTTTCGATTCTCCTCTTCTTCTGACCCTCCTCTTCACTCTTCCTCTCCTCGTCTCTCCTTCTCTTCTCATTCTCCTTCTCTTCTCATTCTTCCTCCTCTCCTCCTCCCCCTCCTCTTCCCTCCTCCTCTCCTCCTTTTCCTGCTCCTCCTTTTCCCTCCTCTTCTTCTCCTTCTCCTCTTCTTCCCTCATTCTCCTTTCATTCTCCTCCTCTTCCCTTCTTCTCTTCTCCTTCTCCTCCACTTCTCTCATCCTCTCCTCCTTTTCCTTCTCTTCTTCCAATCTTCTCCTCTCATGCTCCTCCTTTTCCCTCTTCTTCTCCTTCTCCTTCTCCGCAGCAGCGGCTGCTCTCAGCAGATCTTCTTCTTCTTTTTCTTTCACCTTTAATTTCCTCTACTGCCTTTTTAGTTTTTTCTTCTCTCTTTTTTCTCTTCTTTTTATTTTTAATTCAGCCTTGGGTCTGATCTCAGTCTCCATTTTTTCAATTTTTCTTTCAAGCTGAGAAACATATTCTCTCAAGTGCTGATTTTGAGACCTCAACTCTTTTATTTCTTCAGCTTGATCATCCCGTGGTGGTGGCAAATAACCTGTAAAAGATGGTTCTTGCTCACTCGTTTCAGCCGCTTCTGGCTCATTTTCCGCCGGGATGTCAGCTTGATTATATGTATGTCCTTCTTCTTCATCTTCATCTTTTTCTTCTTCTTCTTCATCTTCATCTTCATCTTCTGCTTCTTCTTCTTCCTCCTCCTCTTCCCCTTCAACAGGAAGGCCAATCATATTTTTTTCATCATTAGAGACATTGGCCATTCGACTTAAAATCTGAAAACAAACATAAAAAGGTAAGTTAAAACCAAAACAATGAAATATTTATACTGCGACCATGGTCGCAGTTAATTTATTAAATATTTATGATAATAATGCGACCATGGTCGCAGTATATTTATCCTGCACAAATTTATATGCCCAGACATGCAGCTCAACACTGCGACCATGGTCGCATTTCATGTAAAAGGTATTTTCAGAGAATGCGACCATGGTCGCAAATTTTTTTCAGACACAAAATGAACTGTGAAATGTGCAGCTCAATACTGCGACTATGGTCGCATTTTATTTGTACTGCACATAAAAAGAAGTCTAACTTACAATATTTCTGTCAATCTCATTTAAATCAACTTCAAGCAGAGATCTGCTAATATTTTGGAGGTCCCATCTTACTGCGCGCGGGGTTTTGTCCTCCAAACCAGACCTCGGCTAAAAAATAGGAGCCCTCTCACATAGCCAATACTGCAAAAATGAAAAATTAAATTAGTTTACACAAATATTCACAATATTATTATTAAATTTCATACAATGTTGGCCAAATATGAGATTCGTACTTACAATAATTTGCACGGAGCATCCTTGCAGCTCGTACGTGGTGTGCTTGAAGATGTCCATTGACTCAATCAGGAATTACCAAACAGCTTTAGCCCAGCATATTGTCCTCATCAGCTGCTATTGACAATCTGTTCCACAATATACCACAGCACCGTGCATTTACTGTCAGAGAAGAAAAGAGTGGCCGACATGTATATGATGATTATTGTGGTAAAGTCTTGAGCTGCAAGTCTTTGTATGTCTCTTATAATTTCATTTAAAGTCACTTGCTGCTCAAGCTGTTCATCCTGTGTCACATCTAATTCACCCCTCCTCCTTTTCTTGACCAGAAGATCATCCAAAGCCTCTTCAATAGATACTTTTGTGATCTTCTTTATATTGGGGAAATAATGCTTTATAACCCCTCTGTCTTTTATCGTACATGTTTTATTCATAACAAAATCTGCCCCAATGATAGGTAGACCAAAAGTGAGGGCAACATCTTCCACTGTTAACTCAATTTGTTTGCCCCCAATTCTAAAGGTCCTTGTATCCCTATCATACTGGTCTAAAATCCTCAGTACCGCAACGTTTGATTTTAGAGCCTTTTCACCCCCAAATTCCTCATTGTAGAAGGCCATGAAGATTGGGCCAAATGGGGTATTCTTGATCGCCTCTACGAAATCTGCCTGAATGTACTTTTTAAATTTCTTGATGAACTCGCACATAGGTTTTAGGCTTGATCTCAGAGGACGAACCTTCATCTGTTGTTTACCTATAGATGCAGAAAAATAAAAAAGTTTAGACCAATGATTATTTAAAAATTATAAGGGAGTAAAAAGCATATTATTTTTAATGAACTGCGAGCAAGGTCGCAGTCATCTACAGTGCAAACATAATCTACTGCGACCCGGGTCGACACTGCGCCAAGGTTGCAGTCATCTACAGTGCAAACATAATCTACTGCGACCCGGGTCAAAACTGCGACCAAGGTCGCAGTCATTCGAAACTGCGACCAAGGTCGCAGTCATCTACAGTGCAAACACAAACAACTGCGACCCTGGTCGACACTGCGACCAAGGTCGCATAAGACTACAGTGCGAACACAAACTTTTACAGCGACTCTAGTCGACACTGCGACCAAGGTCGCAGTCATCTACAGTGCAAACATAAACAAATGCGATCAAGGTAGACACGGCGACGAAGGTCGCATAAGACTACAGTGCAAAAATAAACAACTGCGACCCAGAAATGATGAAACAAATGACGTTAAATACAGTGCGACCATGGTCGCAAAACACTACATAAATATTGAAACAACTGCGACCCCATGTCGTCAGTATGTAAAAAAAAAAAAGGAAGTTTCATATACTGCCACCATCGTCGCATTCGTCTAAAAGGAAAAGTCCAAAAAAAAAAACATTCTGAGACGCACAGATCTGAAAATAAAATTTTAACAACTGCGACCGAGGTCGACATATAGTGTATGAAAAAATTTCCTTTAAAAAAATATTAGCAAGGTCGCATACATATAAATCACTTTTTCGAAAATACTGCGACAAAGTAAAAATAGAACGAAATGAAAAAAACTTGAAAAAAATGGACCTTTATCGTTGTGTTACAAATTTTAAATTTAAAAATTTATTCGTCATCTAAAGTTTCAAAATCTCTTTCTTATTTGCGAACATGGTCCAAAGATTTAAAAAAAAAATAAAATAGACTTAAAGGGAAATAAATCTGGAAAAAATTTAAAAAAATAAAAATACACAAACCCAAAAATTTATGAAAAATATCGTTTTTCTATTACCTTTTTCGGCGGATGATTTCTTTTGCGCCATGTGTTGCAGATATATTTTTAAAAAAACAGATCAAATTTGTGAAATTAAAGAACAAGTTGGATTAGAATGATCGGGTGAAATTTTAGAGCTGAAATTTTTTTGAAAGGCAACTTTTTTACATAAGGTAAAAAGATGTGACAGAGGGTATTTTCGGAAGATACATTGTTGAGGTGACTGACATTAAATTGGGCGGGATTTTTCATCTTTTTGTCCGCCAAAAATTATGACAGGTGTGTGGCTATGATGTTGCCACGTCCTGCCGGCTGAGGTACAGTAACCCCACACACACACACACACCACACACACACACACACACACACAGATATATATATATTATGAAGGGGAGAAAAAATTTCGTGGTAAAAATATTTTTGTTTACGAGTTTGCGGCACATAATAAACTTTGAACAAAATTTTCTATTCTTTTAGCATGCAAAAACCATTAACAATCAAATAACTTTGTTTATTTTTTTTCTTTTCCTATGATATCTTCATACTTTATCTGATGTCTAAGAAAATGTTGTGTGTTTGATTTGTAGCTTCAAATACGTGTAGAAATACACCTCGTAATTTCTTAATTTGTAGCCGCGAATAGGTACAAGCTTATGTTCTTCAACATGATTATCCCTCACAAAATTACGTGACTTTTGTATAAAGTTGTAGTGGTCAAAATTTGACCCGCATCAGAATGATGAAACGTGTCCGAACTATCGAGGGGTTTCTCGAGACATCCACAACTCTCAGAGTCCATCTCGAAGTCTCCTTCACTTCTGGTCTACCCTGAGCTATCCTCCATCCCGAAGACATTTTCGACTGGAACCTCATGCCGCCACTCTGAGGCACTTACCACTCCGAAGCCTCACCTCCTCTGGGGCTTCTCCACTTTGAGACCATCTCCATTCAAGGCTTCAGCTCCGAACTTAAAGCTCCAACAACAAATCATCATTAATCTCCGCTGACAATTATGCAACTACATCCTTCCTACGTTCATAATATGTAATGTCCCTATCTGCGTGGACAATTATGAACATTGGCAGATTTTTCAGCATGCAATCCCAACCAACCAGCGTCGGTCATCATGATCGTTACAACAAATCCAGTTACAGCAAATCATACAATTACAACAATCCATCAATTCTGCCTCCACGCCAACACCATGTCAGGTATATACTACCTTTCTTCTTTAGAAGAAGGAGGTCGCATCCCTAATCCTCAGAGCGCACCCCCACTGCACTAGCAGTTTTCCTGTGCTAGTTCACTATTACACACTTGCAGTTTCCCTCTGCACGGTCCACCCTTCAACCACACCGACAGTTTTCCTCCACCGGTCCCCCTTTTCTTTACAACTACTGATTCTCATGCCTGAGGGCCTTAGGTTGACACCCCCAACCTGAAAGATGTCTTCTCTGTGTGCTCTGATAGGTCTGATCGGGAAAGTCCAGTTGCTTGTGACAGAGATTTATTCACCATAAACCGTTGAGATTTTTTCCACCATAAATTGGTGCTTTCATTGAGATCTTGAGTCTACCCTCAAACTTTCCTTCCTTTCAATGAAACCTTCCTCAAAAGGCATCTCCCCTAGCATCAATGGCCCCAAGAAGCAGATAATCATAAACAGTGCTGCCTCTTCCAAATGCGAAACCGATACCAACATTGGAGGGCAAGGTTCCCCCATACACCGCCAATAGTGAGCGCACCAAAGATGATGTCGGTTCCCGCTCGGGATAAAACCAGCACTTGAAAACGTGTATTTTTGAAATCAATATAAAAGTATGTACGCTAATGTTCCCTTGATACTTTCGTTATAGCATTGGCTCAACGGGTCGAATTCACAGGGACGGGAGGCGATAGAAGTATTAATAGTTCTTATTCACGTGTTATGTTAAGTTCTTCTTTGTTAAAGAATGAGAAAAAGAAAAAGAAATTTTTTTTAGAAATGATAGGTGAGAAGGCGATGAAAACGGCGATGTGAAAACAAAAGAGAAGTGGTTGTGAAATCGGTAAATCAAAACAAGAAAATAAAGGTGAAGTGAAAGCTGAAGTTATTTAGAAAGTGGGTTTAAAAACAAAATGAAAAAGAAGAGGAACTTTGTGGTGAAGAAATGAAAACAATGGTGAACAAAAAAGGTGGTGAAAACGATGATAGAAAAATGATAAAAAAGGTTTTGAAATTGATTTTAAAAAACAAAGTAAAAAGGAAGAAGAAAAACTCTGTAAGAAAAACTCATGGCTACTAACTACTAATTGCTTCAGTAACATGCTAACCTCTTAGTGATAGTTGCCTCACATGGATCCTTGGTCATCACTTGTCTTTGGCTTCAAGAGATGATATAAAGCATGACATATAAGATGGTTCTTCATATTCAAACACATCCAAATCACACAACAAGGTGCAAGCTACTATTAGATCATCAAAATCAAGTAGAGGTGAGCATGAAATAAAGAAAACATTGCAAGTTAGCTTGTTAGGAGTTAGATGTTAGAATGTTAGAATGTTAGAATCCATCATCATGAGCCATCAATGGCTCTTGCAAGAGCAAGACCTTGTAGATGCTATTAAATTCATGTGGATTATCAAGTAAGTGGTTAGCTAGTTATTACTTAGTAGTTAGATTGCCATGTAAAGAAACTAACTAAACGTCATGTAGAAGATGAAGAAGATTATAATAGAGAAAAAAAGACACCTTTACATAGATTGTCACTCTCTATTACATCAATATCTCTCTCTCCCTCCAGAATCAACTCAGCTCTACAACAAGATCTAAGAAAAAATACAAAAAAAAAGAGAAGAAAATCATATTCTATAATGAGAAGAGAGAAATACTAGCCTACTCGCTCTATCTGCTCCGTCTTAGGTCTCTGCAAGGGTATTTATAGGCAGAAGGAGGTTCCAGAAGCTGAGACGAGGTCACACGTCAAAAATTGACGTGTGCCTCTACTAAATTGCCCGGATCTGCAAGGATCCTTATGGATCCGTGACAAAACCAGGGACTCAGTCCCTGATTTTGGTCCACAGCTTCGTCTGGCTTCTAGGATCTTCCAGATATTTCAGGATTTGGGTAAATTGGATCCAGTTTCGTTCAGATTCGCGCCCAACTTCTGAATCCAATGTATCTTTTAGAAGCTTTCTAGTTTGACCTCCAAGAAATGATTCAATTACCCGAAATTGGTATTAATTAGGCTCTTATTACTCCTTTACCCCTAAACTCTTGACTGTTTGCAAAATAGACAAAACATGAGTGAGGAGCGTTATTTTATTTATAAATCTGTAGGAATGCGATGTAATGATGCAAAATCGTAGACTAATTACACCACCACACTTATCGTTTGCTCGTCCTGAGAAAAATAAGAAAAAAAATAGAAAAACTAAATTACAATGTTATTATACCACTTTCGCAGGTGATGTTATTGCACTGAGCATGTGCAACAAGTCTTTAAACCTCTAGGTTTCCTCTAGAGGAGGAGTTTTATCTTTTGAGGATTTTCAACGGATTACACCCACAAAATCCATAAAGAAAGAAAATAAAAGTTAGTGTTTTGAAAACGCATTTTGAAATAGAGAAAAGTTTTCAAAATATTTTTGTAAAAATTTAAGCGATCTAAAGTCATAAGTCTACCAAAAATTATTCTTCCTTAAAGTTAATTTATATGCAAGATTTTGCTTTCAATTAAGGTAAGAATTCAAAAATCAGATTGAATATTTTATCCTTCATAAAATTTAGATAATATGCACTTTATGATAGTGAAGATTTTTAGGATTTCAACTCTAACCATCAAGCCATTTATTTATATATATATATTTTTCCCTTAGTTTTTTTAGGCTTTCTAGTTTACCCGGGTAGTGAACCTTTAGCCGATGACTCTTAAATTTGACGATCTTAGGGTACTAGATGAGAAAATATCCCTCGGACTTAAGGACTCGAGTAAACAAGGTCACAAAACTTAGAGGGATTATTTGTTTCTTATGACTACCATTAGGCGTGAATAATTAGCTTCTTGAGGCATAGTTATCCAACTTAATAAGTGATTTTTTCTTCATATATATCATATATTTATATATTTGTTTATTTTTGCTTTATGACATTTTAGGTCATTGTTTTCATCCTAAAAATGTGTAAGTGTGAAGTGCATACTATTTAAGGTAAAAAAATTTAGGATAAAATTATCTCTTCAACCTATCTTACTTAGCCTATAATCTTAAACAAGATCCATTATTTCGATAAGTTTAAGATGCCATAATTAAGACTTTCTTAATTCCTAAGATCATCTTAATTTTCTTAAAAATAGATCAAAAATTTGTCTCTTGTTTCAAAAAGTTTTTAAAGAATTTCTAAACAAAATGAAAAATTCTAAGAATATCCTAAAAGAAGTGAAAAAGAAAGAAAATCTAAAAACTCTACGTTAGTAGACCCCTCCCCACACTTATCTCATGCATTGTCCTCAATGCATCGTGAATGTATTTATGCATGAAACAAATATAAAGGGAAAGAAAAAAATCACATCAAGGTGGTGGTTCAGGTTGCAGTCTGATTGGTCGACAAAATGTGGCCCAATCAAACATTGTGGAGTTCGGAGGAACCCACCAGAACCCCTCTAATATAACGCATTATTATGATGTGAACATGGATGATATTTATTAGGAATTTTACCCCATCTATCACATTCATTCTCAAGTACAATTTCAGGAAAGGGATAACTTGCCAAAATATCAATGTGCTTTTCAAAATTCTGATTTTGGTCAATTTCAAATGGGTATGCTGAAATTGAATCTTGGTTTCCAAAATAACATGATTCTTGATTCCTAACAAAATGGTTAGCGACATCAGGAATAGTCAAAGAGTGAGAATGGAGAGTGTTGACCATTATATCTATTTCTTAATTATGAATTATTTGAACATGAGTCATGGCTTCAATCATTTTTTCAAAGTCGATTGGTTCATCGTTTTGTTGCGATTGGGCATGAAAAGATGGGTATGAAGGCTGGTTTTAAAAATTTTGGTGAAACGGTGAGTCCATCAGATTTTGAGATTGTTGCTCGGACTCATGCAAGAGTTCTATATACGTGTCTAAGACTGATGATTGGTCATTTTGAAGAGGTGGGACTGAGTATGACTCTTGAAAATATTGTGAATTTGAGGAGGCCAATATTTTCTGAAAATTTTCGTTCGGCAACCTGCATGGCTTCTTACTCTTTTCTAACTCAGATTTTTCTTTAATGGGTTGTTCTAGAAAAAGAATATAGGAAGCAAAATCGGGGAATGAATATTGTAAAAATTCTGAAAATTGCGGACAAGGTTGTTGAAAATTTTACTAGGGAAAGGTGAATCCCCATTGACTCTGTGAAGAGTTGAACTAATTTTGAAAATTTTGGTCATTAGAATGGGGATATGGGTTATATTGAGTCGGATAAATCCAATCTGGCCTATTCGATTAGTTCATGTTATACAAAGCTGGGTTAGAGTTATCCGAGTCAAATGAGATCGATGTGAAATATAGATTCATATTAGGATTGAAAGAATTGTTGTTGTTGAATTCCATTTCACAAACAATCACAAACAAAAAAAAAAAAAAAAAAAACAAACAAAAGAAAGAAAAAAAAAATCAAAACCAAGTCTATACTAAGGTTGACATATACCTAGACGACTCCTAACTGGTCGATTACCCGGGGGAGATTATTATATGAACCCGACTACAAGCTAATCAATCAGGTAGGGGCAAAATACGGTGGGAGGTATCCGTGCGTAAGAACAGTCCTTAATTACGCCAAACCACGGTATCTTTGAGGCTTAACCTCTTAATCCCCAATATTAAACAATAATTTCACAAGAGTATGATTCTTACAAGTTCCAACCTCGGTCAAACTCTTAATGAGTCTGAGATGTCCCTAGAGGCCAACGTCTATTAATTTTTATTAAGGCTTGGGTTGTGTGAGTGGGAGGTGGTTTTTGGGTTAAGAAAAGGTAATGACTTCCTCACCTTATCTTGTATCGGTTATACCCTTAGGTCCAATTCGTGCAAATGTGCAATATAGACAAGAATAACACACAAAGCGAGTAAATCACCCACGTGTTTGTCCTATGCTTTATGCAATGCCATATGTACACCTCAGTCCAGATCACAACAACACAACAAAATATTATATTAAAATTGAATTGACACGTGCCTGAATGCAAATATCTAAACCGTATTAAAAGCATCTAATACTGATTGTAGTTCTTAATTATTGCAATGTTCAGGTAGAATTACAGAAAACTAGTAGCAGATTACAACAGAATATAGCAATTGAAAGTTCCTTGCAAAAGATAAGAACCAGATGTTGACACTTTAAAAAAGACAAGATTCTTGACTGGCCTGAACAATGTCTAAACTTGTTGACATTTACAAAAGACAAGTGACAGACAAGCTGACGACCAGTTCTGTACTTATTGACATATACAAAAGATAAGTGCAGACAAGCTGACGACCAGTTTTCACTCATCTCCGAGGGACAAAGAAGCAACTTGGACTCTACTGATCCAGTAAAGCAGACAGTGAGCCCGGATTGTCTCTAAACAGACCTCAGCAGGTCTAAGATGCTAGCACTTAGCATCACATGAGCCCAAGGGGATAGCCTCGCCTGAGAGGCTAAGATCATCCAACTTCGCCTTTAAGCCATTCACAGCTCCGTCAGGAAGCTAACTTATAGCTTCGCCTGAAGTGCTCAGTTAACTCCGCAGAGAGTTAGCTTTGCTCGAAGCCACACGCAACCGCGCAGAAGGATGTTCGAGCCTTTCAAGATCAAAGCAATGGATCGCTTCAAGCTCTTATAAAAGCTGTCGACTAACTCAGCCACAAATTCATTCTCGGCCTCAATCACTCCTGGCAGACGCGCAGCCCCTGAAGAAACAGTTTCCGCCGGCTTTATTGACACCACTGTGGAAGGAATAGTAGAAGCACTGACTGCAGCAACATGAGAGGTCGTCGGTGATCTCGGAGGAGTCCTCATTGAAACTAGTACACTAGCCACAACCGAGGTCGGACTAGTGACTATTTCTGGGAAAGCGGGCTCAACCATCAGTGTTGGAGAAGTAGGACTGGTAATCACCCTCAGCTCTGCGCCTGGCAAGATAGGCGACGCTGGCGAAACCAATGACATCTCACTCACCGATATAGTTGGAAGTGAGATTGGTTCCATGACTACCGTCCCCTCAATTTCAGTTCCTCTGGCTGGTTTAGGTTGATAAGAGGGCAGGTCGCCATACAAAGCATCCAACTCAGTAGTATCCGCTGCGGTCGAAGTACTTACTTCACCCCTGGTTCCCTCAGGAAGATTGGTTGGCTCTCTTGAAAGCGATGTACCCAGAGGCGGAACACCTGCAACAAGACTTTGTTTAGGCAAGGCATAACAAATAGCAGGAGTCAAAAAGTCAGAACAGTACCGAAAGATGGTGTCGCCTCAATTGTCTTGACGACTGCATCAGTCCCTGCAGGCTCTATTGGAAAATCTTTGGCAGAATCAACGCGAATGGCCAGCCCACCTTCACTTGCCGAACCCTCCGTGGTCCACCCAAAGGAGCTAGAAGTTTCGGGACTTCCTTTCGAAGTCCCAGCGCCCGAAGGACCTACATCAGCCGCATCATCCCCGGACTCTTCTGAGACGGCGAAATAGCCAGCCTCATCACCCTCCTTATAAGTAAACAAGGGATCATAATGCTCCCCTTGTTCTCCGACAGCTTCAGCTCTCGGGCTTTTCGCTGCCTCAGTTCCTGAATCATAAAGTAAATAATGAGCTGTCTGGAACACATAAGAAGTATATTACAAGAGCGAAGCTGATTTTACCCGGGTCCAGAGCGGCTTTACCAGTAGCCGGTTTAGGAACCGATAATTTAGTTGCTAATGGGGCAGGAGGAGGAGGCGCTGCAGATAATTCGCCCTCTGCAACAACCGTAGGAGCGTAGCGACGAGGCTTCTTCACTACCCTCTTCCTACGAGATCCACCCTCCCGCTTTCACATCAGGGGGACGTCAGGGTCTTCTTCCTCCACTTCTTCCACATCAACATGTTCTACGGGGGCCGTTCCCACCCCACCAGAAGCAGCTGCTGGAGTCTCAGCACCTGTATCCGCTTCGAAGCGAGGACTTCCTGCATCCGAGGCTTCGCTGTCATCGACGGCAATGAATTCCCCGAGGCCTGGGACGCGAACCCTTTTACCCTCGCTCTTCTCAGTGACCTTCCGCTTCAGACGCTGAGAAATTAACTTCACACCAGAAGAATTAATAGAAAATCCGGTGGGTGTGGAGTTTGATGTCCTATACCACTGGCAGAATCCCAGGGTCATCAGAAGGTTCGGAGTCCTTAGCGGCATGCACAGCCGCGCTTCGGTACAGCCAGCAATGAAGAATCGCCAGGCACGAGCTCCATCAATGAGGCTCCCCATGAAGGCTAGACTGCTGTTTGGGTTACCCACATACAGTTGGTCATACCCAAACTGACGGGCAAACCGACTTGGAACATAGGGCTCCAAGTAACATGTGTCCCCGCTCCTGTACAACAAATGTGAGGCCGAATGCTAACCAACCACTCAAAGATTCCCCGGCTCAAGGACGTCTGCCCTTCTCCCACGTCCTTGAATTCTTCACCATAGCCCGCATCCCGAATATAGGGGAAGCAGCGGAAAAGGCTATAGACATCATGGCGGCACAGCAACTTACGGACCACAGCCACATAAGTCTTCGACCATGAACACCCCTCGAATCGACGGAGAAGCGCCATGGGAACACCTTCTAGGGGTTCCTCTCTGGCTTGGATAATAGAAGGACAGTGAAGGGCGAACCACGCCATCAAATAAGTATATGGCAGACTTATTCTGGGGTTTGGTCCGTCGCAGGGCAAAATAGTCCCCTTTTCCCGCTTCGTCGTTGGTGGCCTACAGAAAGCCTCCGTCAATGCTCGAAGACCTCTCTGAATACAGCACACCATGGCTGGAAGGAGTCCAGGTAATGACCATGGACTAGATGAACAGCAGGCAACAAGACAGTCGGATGAATGACATCACCCGATGAAGATGGCACCACACATCTCTTCAACCAGACCGTCAAGAAACCAGCCAGAAGTGCCTTCCGGGATGTCGATCGACGAGCCTGGTGGTGGAAACTCCAAAGAATATCGCCTTTCTCATAGGGGCCGTCATCTTCTTTCAGAATTAAATCCCCTTGAGAATGCTCTTGCATCCGACGAAAGATGTCTTCATCAGCAACTCCACAATGAGCCGCTTCAGGAGTATTCTCCATGTCAGGGAACAAATAGTTTCCCCAGTTCTTCAAACTGCATGAAGCTCCCTTATGGCTCCCATGCATGCTGGCGCAAATGTACAAGTGGCACATCAACTCCCGATAGGTCTCAAACAAGGCGGGCTCCTGCTTCTCCAGAAGTGCCAATTCCGCCTCGCACGAGATATATTCTTCGTATGGGAGAGATCCCAAAGGCAGAGCAGAGACTTCCCACATCTCGTGCAGAGCCATACCCAATTCACCAACAGGGGTGAAGAAGGTCCCTGTAGCTGGGCAGTACAACTCAAAGACGGCGTAGAAGTTCGCTACGCTCATCTGAATGCCATAACAGGTCGCCCTGACGGCCTCATAAAGCCCCAGCCTCTCCAGATCCTCCTCGAAATGAGCAAGGACATATAGAGTCAAATCCCTCCACCATGCCTTCGGAGGGTGAACCCACCCTGGAGTCCTGAAATCAGTGGCTGGATAGTTGCCACGAACCTTAAAGAATTGATTCCAAAGGTCTGCGCCACAGCAGGATTTTCTCCCACTGGGATATCTGGGAGTACATTCCCAGGGTGGAGACCCATTATGCAGCGAGGAGGCCCCGGTCTTGTATAACCGGGCGAGGGAATTATCAACTTCCCTACGTGAACGGATTCAGTAGTCCGACTCACTTGCCACTGCATCTTCCGAGCCCTCGTCACGCATTGAAAGAAGGACAAGGGAAAATGCCGCTTGCTAGACGGGTGATAGGACTTCTCACCATCTAATTTGAAAATTCACTGCCCCTCTCCGGCTAGCAGCTGGCGATCATGGTCTGGCGCTGCATCTCCGAACATGAAGCCGGGCTTCCGATAGATTCTTCGGTCGAAATCTTCAAGGGGAGCAGTAGTTAAGATGCTCCTCATGGTGCGTTGATCCCCATCATGAATAAGTGTATCCCGAGCAGGAGAGCTTCGCTCGCTGAATAGAGAAGCCTGCCCCTGGAATTGCAAGCTGACATTGCCATCTAGCCCCCTAGCTGTGCCGAAGAGACTGTTCAAAGGACCAGGAGTGTAGTGCACTGCAAGAACAAAGAAAAACTATGATTAGTTTATCAGCCAAACAAAGGCTAAAACAAGAATGCAACTCTTGTTAAGGCATAGCCTCGCTCTCCGAGCGAAGCTGGCCTGATGATAGCTTCGCCCCGAAGCTTAGCTTCGCAGCTGCAGTTTAACTCCGCACTCCACATGAAGTCAGGATGCAGGAAAAATATCCAAGTGTTACCTTCGCTCTGGAAGCTTAGCCTCGAACCACAGAATGCGACAAAGCCCCAGGGGCTAACTTCGTCAGAAGGGTATTATTGCCTAAAGATTATTTTAAGGGCATTAAGGTCCTTTCCAGTTACACTCCAAAGGCTAGCTTCGCATCCTGTCATTCAACAGGATGTGAACTGCCTAAGGGATAGCTTCGCCTGAAAGCTTAAAGTAGAGACCCTTCGGTTCTAGTATTCCCAGTCAAGAAATCAAGGGAAATTCAGGGAATTGAACTCCCTAAAATCACAAGATCATGATTGATCGTTCTGAATTCATCTAAAGATAGCCAGAAATCGGCTTTAAGAGAGAGATGAAAATCTCTGATCAAAAGGGAAAGATTCATACCGGTGATCGGTCGTTCGATGACCGGAGGAGGAGAAGGACCCTCCGTCGTAGAGGTTGCGACCTCTTTTCCTGCTCGTCTCTTGGGAGCCATTGAAGAACAGAGGAAGTTCTTGGATTCTCAAGTAAAGAAGAAAGAAGAAGAAAAGAGTCAAGTGCTCTGGAAATTTCAAAGAGAAGTGATGACCTTCTCTCTCAGCCCGATCAGGCTTTTATAGGCTGATGATTGCCTAAACGACGCTTCGAAAAGAGCACATGCTGTCGTTTCAAATTAATTTAAAACGGCGCCTAAAGTGCTTTTCCGAGAAGCGCTGAGTCAGCCCCACTAAGGGCTAACTCCGCCACGAGTCAAGTGCTGACTTAGCGCGACGTATCGATAACTTCACCGAAAAGCATGCCTTAGCTCTGCTAAAAGCACAGTCCGAACTTTGCAGAAACTTCATGTTAGCTTCGCTGGAGGCTCGTTCCTGATTCAGAAAGGATTCTGTCTTTAACTTCGCATGAAGTCTAGCTCCGCCGGACCAATTCAAGTGAAGGAGAAGCAAAAACAGATAAGCAGAAAATAAACTTTTATTGATTTAAAAGGGAAGGTACATTGATACTACTACATCAAGGTTGTGTTTCGTACAACAGAATCATTTGCTCCAAAAGCATACAAGTGGTCCTATCTACTTCCAAGCCAAACCAACTGGACACGAAAGGCCTTTCTCTGGCACAAGGCTGTAATCCTTCGCATAATGGCAGACTTTGCCATCAAGGAGCCGGATCGTCTTTGATGAAAATTGGCAAAGGACCGGTTGCTACCAGAAGACTGGATCTTCTTTGATGAAAATTGGCAAAAGAAGGATCCGAGACCTTACAGGTGACGTCCGCTTTCCAAAGTGGATCATCTCGGATAAGCGGCTACCAACCTCGCCTCGAAGTGGATCATCTCGGATAAGCGACTGCCAACCTCTTCTGGGAACACACATCAGCTGCCCTAGTTTGTTCCTCCTGCTTAGGATTAAAGTTTCAACTAGAAAAGCAAGAGATAAGTCTCTGATCTCTTTCATCAGATCGAAAGGCTGGCGAACATAGCTCACTGCAATGCAAACTGAAACAAGTTAGCAGTAAGTCAAAGGAAAAGCTGCGAAAGTGAAATGCTAAGTCAAATTCTTTGGGGCGAAGCAATTTATATCCGATTCAGTTACAGAATGGATTTCAGATTCAGTTAAGCAGAGGATAGCCTCGCTTGCACAATGATGATGGGCTAGCTCAGCATAAGCCAAGTCCTAGCCTTGCCTATATGGCTAAGCCAGACTGATCCTGAGGGACGCAGTCTTAGTCCCACCTATATGGCAAGACTGGCTCGACCTTGAAGAGACTAAGTCCCAATTTTTGCCTAAGTGGCGAACTTAGCAAGCATGCAATGATATTTCTTTGATTCAAAAGATAGCTTCGCTGAGAAGCTGGAAATAGGGCTGAACCCCTTCTCTGCAGATCAGTCAGATACAAAATGAAGAACAAGGGAAATCAATCTCTGAGGCAGTTGTTAAAGCTAAATTAAGGGAGATAAACTCCCTAAAAGTTATCAGTTCATTGGTAAAGTCTCTGGATGATCGAGACTCACCAGTTCTTGGCCGGTTAATGACCAGAGTGGGCATCCCCACTAGTTCAGAGATCTGAGTATCTCTCTCTAAATAATCAAAAGAAGATATGAGCAGACCACTTCTCTTCAGAGGACTTCAAGTGTCCTATTTATAGGTCTCATGGCCTGAGCGCACCGCTGCGGCTTCAAGTATAGAAGCGCGAGCGGATTTAAGGCATTTATTGAGCCTTGAGAAAGGGAATGGTTTCCCTCGAAAACGCGCAAGGGAGGAATGATCTCCCTCGTTAATATAAATTTATTGAGCCTTGAGAAAGGGAACGGTTTTTCTCGGAAATACGCAAGGGAGGAATGATCTCCCTCGCTAATGTAAAGAGAGTTATTTCAACTTCGGGAAAGGAACAGCATTCAAAGCGAACTTATTCCGAAAGGCTCGGACGCGGAGCCACCCAGACGTGAAGCTATCCAGACGCGAAGCTACCAGAATCGCGAACCTACACGATTCTTCGGGGAATCTATCCCAAAGCAGGATTAAAAGCGAAGCTGAACTCAACCACCATGGCGACGTTCGTACTTCACATACTACCGATCAAAGCAATTCAAAGTATTTCGAAGTCTGAGCCATTCCATTGCAGACTTTCGAAAACTTTGAATGGGGTCTTGTTGACATTTTAAAAAAGACAAGATTCTTGACTGGCCTGAACAATGTTTAACTTGTTGACATTTACAAAAGACAAGTGACAGACAAGCTGACGACCAGTTCTGTACTTGTTGACATTTACAAAAGACAAGTGACAGACAAGCTGACGACCAGTTTTCACTCATCTCCGAGGGACAAGAAGCAACTTGGACTCTACTGATCCAGTAAAGCAGACAATGAGCCCGGATTGTCTCTAAACAGACCTCAGTAGGTCTAAGATGCTAGCACTTAGCATCACACGAGCCCAAGGGGATAGCCTCGCCTGAGAGGCTAAGATCATCCAACTTCACCTTGAAGCCATTCACAGCTCCGTCAGGAAGCTAACTTATAGCTTCGCCTGAAGTGCTCAGTTAACTCCGCAGAGAGTTAGCTTCGGTCGAAGCCACACGCAACCGCGCAGAAGGATGTTCGGTAGCTTCGCTACAGATGTTATCTAGCTCCGCTAAAGAGCTTTCTTCTGACTTCGCCAGATGCGCCTTCCAGCTCCGCTGTGAGCTTAACGCGGCAGCTCCGCTGCGGGTCTGTTATGGTCAACTTTTGACCAATTAAATCTCCAGATGAGATCAAATCTATTCTGGATCAAGATCAAATCCAATTAAGATCAAATCTGTGATCAAATTTGGCAGTTACTTGTCATGATCTCTTGACTCTCCTAAAACGAGTAAGAGGATCAGGGGAGATCTTCCAATTATATGAAAAGGATCAAAACAAATCAGGAGACCGATCTATTTGTTACTTCTAGCTTCGCAGAAGCTGATCCTAGCCTCGCAGCAAGGCTACTTTCCAGATTTGAACAGATTTGATTCAATCTGTTTCTTTATTTTTAAGAGACAATTATACCCCTGCTCTCCCTATAAATCGCCCACCAGAGGCACAAGGAGAGCCACCACGCAAGAGACCATGGCAGACTCCACGAGAAGACCGCATAAGCCGCGCGCACAGAGAGAGAGAGGCTAAACAGAGATCTATTCTCTTGCTTCCAAAAATTCAGAGAATCACTTCTCTAATCAGGGTGCTGATACCCTAATACCTTCTTCTTAAGGAATCTCCGGAACCAGGCGAGAAGGAATTCTTAAGCGAAGGCGTTTTGGGAAGTAACAAGAGGGTTCTACCAACCTTCTGTTCTTCGATTCCCCGAACCAGGCGAGACGAGAATCCTATCGATCGCATCGTCAAAGGGACAAAGTGGTCGCGCGCTGACCAGACTGCTACCGGCACACTTCTCCAGAATCTCCGAGGAGATCTATTTGTAATCTTTTTAGAATACTTGTAATTTAGCTCCTCGATACTTTTTTTTTGTAAGTTTTCCCCTTTGCAAATCAATGAAAAACACCAGAGCTCTAAATTATGCCGCGTTTCTGCGACTTTTAGAGCCCTGGTGCGGCAATTTAAAAGAAGTAGCCTCCCTGCTTTCTAGAGCAGGGAGCTACAGGCAATAGGGATCTTCTGCAATATAAAGTTTCTGTAAGAATGAACTGCACACCAGAAACAGAGAAGAAAATGTTAATAAAAATGTGAGTTAAAACCATTCCCGTCCCCGGTGACGGTGCCATTTTTTTTGTTCGGGGCAAAATCAGCACTTGAAAATGTGTATTTTTGAAATCAATGTAAAAGTGTGTGCTAATGTTCCCTCGATGCTTCCATTATGGCGTGGGCTCAACGGGTCGAATCCACAGGGACGTGAGGTGATAGAAGCATTAATAGTTCTTATTCACGTGTTATGTTACAAGTTCTTCTTTGTTAAAGAAAAAGAAAAAAAAGAAAAGAAATTCAGAAATGATAGGTGAGAAGGTGATGAAAATGGGGATGTTAAAACAAAAGAGAAGTGATTGTGGAATCAGTAAATCAAAACAAGAAAATAAAGGTGAAGTGATTTAGAAATGAGTTCAAAAACAAAATGGAAAAAAAGATGAACTTTGTGGTGAAGAAATGAAAACAATGGTGAACAATGAAGGTGATGAAAACGACGAAAGAAAAATGATAAAATGGTTTTGAAATTGATTTTTTAAAAACAAAGTAAAAAGAAAAGAAGTAAAACTATGAAAGAAAAACTCATGACTACTAACTACTAATTGCTCCACTAATATGCTAACTATTTAGTGATACTTGCCTCACATGGATCGTTGGCTATCACTAGTCCTTGGTTTCAAGAGACGATACAAAGCATGTCACACAAGGTAGTTCTTCACATTAAACACATCGAAATCACACAACATGGTGCACGCTACTACTAGATCATCAAAACCAAGTAAGGTGAGCATGAAATAAAGAAGACATTGTAAGTTAACTTGTTAGTGTTAGATGTTAGAATATTAGAATCCATCATCATGAGCTATCAATGGCTCTTGCAAGAGCAAGACCTTGTAGATGTTATTAAATTCATGTGGATTATCAAGTAAGTGGTTAGCTAGTTATTAGTTAGTACTTAGATTGCCATGAAAAGAAACTAACTAAGTATCATGTAGAAGATGGAGAAGATTATAATAGAGAAAAAAGAGACACCTTTACATAGATTGTCACTCTTTATTACATCAATATCTTTCTCTCTCCCTCCAGAATCAACTTAGCCATACTACAAGATCTAAGAAAAATACAAAAGAAAAGAGAAGAAAATCCTACCTACAACTAGAAGAGAGAAATACTAGCCTACTCGCTCTATCTGTTCCGTCTCAGGTCTCTGCAGGGAGATTTATAGGCAGAAGGAGATTACAGAAGATGAGACGAGGCCACACGTCAAAATTGACGTGTGCCTCTACTAAATTGCCACAGATATGCAAGGATCCTTACGGATCCGCAACAAAACCAGGGACTCAGTCCCTGATTTTGGTCCACAGCTTCGTCTGGCTTCTAGGATCCTCCAGATATTTCAGGATTTGAGTAAATTGGATCCGGTTTCCTTCATATTCGCGCCCAACTTCTGAATCCAATGTATCTTCCAAAGCCCTCTAGCTTGGCCTCCAAGAAATGAGATTTAATTACCCGAAATTGGCTTTAATCAGTCTCTTATTACTCCTTTGCCCCAAGACTCTGGATTATCTGTAAAATAGACCAAAACATAGGTGAGAAACGTCATTTTATTTATAAATCGGTAGGAAAATATGATGTAATGATGCAAAATCTTAGACTAATCATTTCCTCCACATCTAAGAGAACAACTACCAGCGCCCAACTGCTGCTATACAAAGGCCAGATCCTTCAGACGCTCGCTGACATGAATGAGCAGATGAAGGCGCAGTAAGCCCAGTCAGATTGCGATTGGGCGACTCTCGACTGCGAGAACTTTGCTCATTGACAAGAGGTGTTGAAGCAACTCAACAACCAACTTCAAACATAAATCGCCGCCTTCTAGAGGATCTAGGAGCAGGCACAGCTGTAGGATGAACCTGGAGTTGAGGAGACATATAGCGATGGGCCCATCACGAATCTAAGATGGCCGAGGCCAGCATCTCCCCTACGCGAAGACAACTTCGACAACAAAGCAGACTCACCTCGTTACCAAACATGAGTTTAGGGCAACCATACTCGGAGAAAGATTGAAGGGCTCTCCGACATTAGAACCTTCGATGAACTAATCGAGAGGCGGATCCAAGAGTTGAAGCTACATTTTCATAGCAGACCGACACTGACAGCTGTCAAAGTATATTGAAACTTACAGTTTGATAATAATAGATTTTGATGATAACAAATATGATGCGGGTACATTGGAGTTTAATCTACAGAGTTAGTACTGAGTTTTGATAGCTCAAGTTTATTCAAGGATATTGACTATTTTTGTGTATTTTTAAAAATTTGTTAAAAGCCTTGTTCACACACACAAAATAGTCTTATAGTTGACTAACCCCTTTCTATAGTTGACTAACATATCCTTTAGTTAACTTATAATAGTATATAGTCGACTAAGTGTCTTTACAGAAAAGTATTTGTTCTCTGTTTTTTTATTGTAATCAATTTTAGTCGACTAATCCTTTTATATAGTCGACTAGTTTTAGTTTCCAGAGACCTATCAATCTGTGTCAGATACATATAATCGACTTGATCTTTAGGCTAGTCGACTAACTATAAGCTGTCAAAAATCACTAAAGACAAGTCATCAAAAAGCAGAGTCCAAACTCCAGACGTAGGGCTAATCATAGCCATCACTGCAGCACAAAGACGCGAGGATCGAAACCCGCGTCTCAGCATCACTGCAGCACCTAGACGCGAGGGTCGAAACCCGCGTCTCAGTTTCACTACAGCACCAAGGCGCAAGGGTCGAAACCCGCGTCTCAGCTTCACTGCAGCACCAAGGCGCGAGGGTCGAAACTCGCATCTCAGCATCACTGCAGCACCAAGACGCGAGGGTCGAAACTCGCGTCTCAGCTTCACTGCAGCACCAAGGCGCGAGGGTCGAAACTCGCGTCTCAGCTTCACTGCAGCACCAAGGCGCGAGGGTCGAAACCCGCGTCTCAGTTATAACTGCCCTTGTTATAGGGTCAATCACTGCCCACATAATGAGAAATTAACCCCATTATGGAGCATTTTTAGGGGGCACGTTCACCCTGAAACCTCTATAAATAGCCCCGTTGCTATAGAGAAGGGGTCGGTCGGTTGATCAGATAATTCCTGGAAAGGAACTTGGCTTGTGAGCCATAGAAGCCCCGAGACTTCCACCAAAAAGAAAGAGAGTCCGACTCTTCAAGCAACTTGCTGCGTACAAGTTAATCTTTGCTTATAATCTCTTTGAGATTCCTGGTCGACAGGAGCTGTGTTACTCCATCTGCCATCCAAAGAGAAGATCCCTAAGAAGTTCTGACGTTCACCCGCTCAACGAAAATAAGATTCACTTTCCACCGCCACCTCAAGAACCCAGCATTAAACAAAGGGGAGATTCAAGTCTCAACATCTTTCCTCTCTTGTAATCGGAGTGAAAATCCACTGTAATCTTTCATTTGATTCAAGGAAATTTTACAAGGAACCTTCTCCCGTCGAACAAGAGATGGCGACTCCGCTGGGGACTACTTCTCTACTGACGAGCAAGTGGTGGCGCAAGGTGACGTCATCTACATGGGGAAAACGGTCGAATCACTTGTTGTGGAATTTGACCAGGCGAAGTATGAAGAGTTCCCCTCTTCTGGCTCCAAGAGCCCTAAGGCCCGGGCCTACCGCAGGGTCTCTACGGGGATTTGCCCCGAAGTCCGCTTTGAGATTCTCTTAGACGCGACTGGTGAGAAGGATGTCGTGGCTAATCGCATCATGCACGTCAACGTCTCTCAGGAGACCCGCGTTGTCAACGTTCCTGATGTCCAGCCAGCCCATCCCTTCCTCAGCGCCAGGTTACCGGGGGTTCCCTTCAACCCTCACGACGTAACCGGAACGCTGAACGGTGACAGAGGCGGCGTGCGCTCAACTACAAGTTGGAACAACTGTTTGTCCAACAGAGATAGGACGCGAAGTTCAGACCAGCGTCTCTTCTGCACCATATCAGACACGTGAAGTTCGCGTTTGGTAACCTAAACGTGAGGTTCACCAAGCTTGCGCTTCTGAAGCACCACTTCCCAAACGCCAACGCGAAGCTCGTGCCCCTTGTCAAAGACACGAGACACGCGTCTCTATACACGGAGCCCAGCAGCCCTGCGTTTCTCAAGCGTCTCTCTCCAGACGCGATAATCAGCAACACGAGAGCTGCGTCTCTTCTCAGCAGAGACGCCAGACTCGCGTTCCGAAGCCGCAACGCAAGAGCTGCGTTCATGAGCCCCACGTCTCTGAACCCTGCGTCCCAGCTGTACGAAGCAAGGATGCCTCCTGCCCTCGACAGTGTGAGGCTAATCTCTTCGATCCCCTCCCATGGATCTAAGGATTATTTGACAAGGAAGAGAAGTGCTAATCGGATCACTTCATCGTGTTGCTGCGAACGGCTTATCACAATGCTCTCTGAGTGCCGTTGCAGTTCACGTGCAAGCCAGCAGTCTCAAGTTAGACAACTGACTCTGATTCCCCGATCAGCTAAAAGAAATCGCTCCCACAGGAGGAGGATTTTCTCTGACGCTGAATACCCTGAGCTCACTGCAAACATGACGAGCAGGAGTAGGGGAAAGCAACCTGTAGTCAGCTCCGATGAGTCTGACACAGAGCAGGAAGGAGTGTACCGACATACTCGCACTCGGACGGGGGTAATTCCCCCGATCAATTACAGTGCCTTGGCCCGGGGCATTGAAGTAAGTAACTCACATTCCGCTATTGCAGAGTCACAGGCTTCGAACTCTTCCATAGAGATGGAGGCCTTTATATACATGACAAATACTCCTGAGGAGACAGCCAGGCGCTTGGAGCAGCAAGCCTAGGTCCAGAAGGAACAATTCGAGTTGATTCGTGCTCAACAAGAATCTATCGATTCCCTCAAGCAGATGCTGGCATAATTGCTTGAAGATAAGAGGAAGTCAACCGACAAAGCCTCCTCTAAAAAGTCTAAAGGCAAGCGAAAAGAGGGAGAAAGCTCATCTTTTGTACATATTGAGGAGAAAGAGCAACCTACTTCTGGTTCGTCTAAATCCTCGTCGCAGGGAAAGACGACCGAGACCAGGGAAGGGTTCATTCTAAAAGAATGAATCAATTAGAGCAATGTCTTGAGGCCCTTATCAACCGGAAAGGCCTGCAAGAAGCAGGAGTGGTCTGGCCATATCCGGCCGAGTGGGACCTGTTCCATACCCTCCCAAGTTCAAAGCTCCGACCCTCCAAGCATTTGTCGGTAAAGGTCACCGAACCAACATATCTACTACTTTAAGTCTCAGACAGGGAACATTGTAGATAACGATGCCATCCTGGCACGTTTGTTCATCGGCACCCTAAAAGGGCTTGCCTGTGAATGGTTCATGAAGCTCCCAGAAGGCTCCATTAAAAATTGGGGCGATTTGGAGAAGTTCTTCCTGACACGCTTCTTTGAAGACGACTCAGAGGTCACAATGCCTACTCTTTTGGCTACAAAGCAGCGAAAGGGGGAGTCCGTCAATCATTTGTAGAAAGATTTCGGAATGTAGCACTCCGATGTCCAAGCGGTATGACCCAGGTCACCCTGGTGGAAACATGCCGCCACAATCTACAACTTCGCTCTCCTCGCTCAAATAGGAGTTACCGAAAGCCGCATCTGAAAACAATTAATCCAGCAAGGTGAACAAACTGAAGAAATTGTCGCTCGGGTTAGGACAGAAGAAAATAAACCCAGACCCGAAAGGTCGACAAGGCGTGCGCCAGACGCATCCCTTCAAACAAAAAGGAAGGATAACTTGGCAACAGAGACCAAATCCCCCCGTCAAACCTCAACCTTAAGGGAACTGGCTCTTCAAGTCAACCGCGCGCCAGCAAGCAGTATTCCTTCAAGGACGAACATGTTGACTCGCTGTTCAAGTTACTTAACAAGAGCAACAGATTGAAGCTTCCTAAAGCTAGACGCCTTGAAGAAGTCAGTAAAACTGATAATCCCAATTACTGCCTGTATCATAGGATGCTGGGACACCCCACCAAGAGCTGTTATGTCTTCAAAGACATCCTTCAGGCTCTGATTGACGCAGAGGTATTAAAACTCCGCCCAGAGCAGAAGAAAGTGACGACCAATATGACATCATTCCTCCAGTTTGGAAGACAACATCCCACACCCTCTGGAGTAGTCCCCATCCCAGAAGGGGAGCTAAGAATGATCAATATAGACCCTCACCATCAACAAGAGAAGGTCTTGTACATGTTCCCACACCTCAGGGAGAAGTTATGTGGGTTCATCCGACCTTGTGGATGGCCAGCAATGGACCACTGTTACCAGCAGAAGGTCCAAAGGCAAAGCGAAAACTTCATCCTGTAATGTGGTGTGCGCTTCCTCCCGAGAAGCGAAAACTGATGTTCCCTCACTGACTGATTCAGAAGAGGAAACAAGAGTCCTCATTGCAGAATCCAACCAACTTGTGGCGGAAACTCGTTCGGTCAGTCATATTTGAAAAAGTACGACGAAATGGCGGCAACTCCTCCAAACCCGCTACAGAGTCAGCCAAGCCCTCCACAAAACAACCCGTGGAGAGACAGAAAGAGCTTCAGTTTTCCAAAGCTCTCTCAAAAGACATTGCAGAAGGATCCATAACACCTTATCGCTTTGACATCCTGACTCAACTGGCCAATATCCAGGTCCGAATCACTCTTTACGAGCTCCTGAGGCTATCGAAGTCAACCAGAGAAGCTTTACAAGAGGCTCTAGCTAATGCTGAGTTTTTATGACCCAAGTACCGGTTAGACCACAGGAGGAAGATGTAGAGGATTGCCTCCTTGCCTCCCAAAATGCTTCCTGCATCACCTTCACGGCAGATGATATGCAGGTTAAGGGGAAACATGATCGACCCCTATATTCACAGGGTATATTGGTTCATCTGAAGTAAGCCGCATTCAGGTAGATCCCGGGTCCGCATTGAGCATTATGCCTCGCCGGGTCATGCAACGTTTAGGGATTCCTACCCACCGGTTGAGCGCCACTCAGACTACCATTTATGGGTTCAATGCCAATGGTACCCATCCAATGGGGAAGATCAAGCTCAAATGCCAAATTGGGGACTTAAAGTCGGAAGTGACATGCTACATGATCGATGCCGACACCTCATACAATTTGCTGCTGGGACGACCATAGATTCATCGTAATTCTATCGTTCCCTCCACTCTCTACCAAGTCATGAAATACATTGACGGGAGTGGAAAGGTACGAACGTTGATTGTCGAAAAGCATCCGTTCAAGGGAGTCGAGAACTATTTCATAGATTCTCTCCTGTATCAGGACTCTGTGGAAACAGACGAAATCCCGCAACTAGAGGAGCCAGACTCTGGTAATGAAGCCGACACCGAGCCGAAAAAAGAAGAGTGCCTGTGGGAACTAGATCCACTTATAACGAGCATTAATAAGCTCGGTGTTGATAACACCACCGATGATGTAGGCGGATGGTATATTAATGAAGAATTAGATTTGACTTATTTTCTGTGTTCGCTTCTGATTCAGTGCCGTCAGACACTAGTACTGAAATGGATGATGACCTCTGGTCAGCAATAAATGCTTTGACATCATTGCATGTACCAGTGAAGTCGTCCTTCGAAACATACCAAGATGCCGGTGATGCGCAGGAATCAGTATTCATAGTCCCAGCAAAACGAAAAGGCCAAAAACCAATTCTTTTCGGACAAGTTAAACCCGAACCGATGTCCCGTGAAGGATTAGAAAGCGAGAAGGAACTCCCTCAGTTCGGTCATTATGAGCCAAATGCACTCAGAATGATGGAAAGTATGGGGTATGATCTGACCAATGGTCCAGGGTTGAATTTCGGCAAAGGAAGGAGAACACTACTACGATCTTTTGTGCCAAAAGGGAAAACCCTTGATTATTAAGATTCGCAGGGGGTTGGGCTATGTGTCAACTCCGATCCCATCAGCCTCTGAGTCTGAAGAGTCATTATGCCATAATTACTCATCGGGCACGTCATCGTGGGAATCAGATGTTAGTATCGGCACATCTTCATGGAACTTTCAGTGAATATGGTTTCAACAAGCCACCTGGAAGACAGAAACGAAGAAATGATCCAATCTGATACAGATCCTTAGATCAAGCACTTAAATGCTCTTTAGGATACTCGCTTTGAACAACGCGAGCCACCCACGGAGGATAAGGTTGTTCAGATTAACCTAGGAGATGAGGCTAATCCTAAGCCCATCTTTATAAGTGAAAGCTTGTCACCTCCGAGAAAGAAGATTAATATCTCTTGTGCGAGAATACATAGATGTTTTCGCCTGGAATTACGAGGACATGCCTGGACTTGACCCTCAAGTGGCCATGCATCGCCTCAACATTAATACGGACGTAAAGCCTGTCAAACAACAGCAGCGACGGTTCCGTCTAGAAGTAATGGAGGCAATTCAGTCATAAGTCAAAAAACTTATAGACTCTGGCTTCATTAGGGAAGAAAAACATCCTGATTGGGTAGCCAATATCGTTCCTGTTGCCAAAAAGAACGGAAAGATCTGGATCTGCATTGATTTTTGCGATCTGAACGAGGCCTGTCCCAAAGACGAATTCCCACTTCCAATCACGGATGTCATGATTGACAATACGTGTGGGTTTGAGCGAATGTCCTTCATGGATGGATTCTCAGGGTATAATCAAATCAAAATGTATCTTGATGATGAAAACATACTTCTTTCAGGACACCACTGGGGGATACTGCTACACCGTCAATGCCTGCCCTTCGGACTAAAGAATGCGGGGGCGACATATCAGAGGGCCATGAATGCCATTTTCCACGAACACATGCGCAAAACGGTGGAATGCTATGTCGACGACATTGCAGTAAAAAGTCGCGCCAAAGGTGATCACATAGCCGATTTAAAGGCTATCTTTGACATCATGCGGACCCATCAGTTGAAGATGAACCCTACCAAATCCTTCCTGGGGGTGGCCAGCGGCAAGTTCCTAGGGTTTGTGGTGACCTCCACAGGAATTGATTTGGACCCGGAAAAGATCCGTGCTATTCAGGAGATGCAACCTCCACAGAATCTCAGAGAACTCAGGGGATTGCAAGGATGATTAGCATACATTCGAAGGTTCATCTCAAATCTCTCCGGAAGATGCCAACCCTTTACCAAATTAATGAAGAAGGGTTCTCGTTCATTTGGGACAACGCTTGCCAGTAAGCATTTGAGGAAATTAAACAATACCTCACACACCACCGGTCCCTTACAGCTCGTGTCCGAAAAACCTTCCTGATGTACGTCCGAGCAATGGATCATTCTTTAGGAGCTTTACTAGCCCAGAACAACGATCAAGGATACAAGCAAGCGATCTATTATTTGAGTAGAACAATGATCGGGGCCGAACATCGATACAACCCGATCGAGAAGGAATGTTTGGCATTGGTGTTCGCTGTTCAGAAAATGCGACACTATTTGGTAGGCCAAACTATAAACGTCATATCAAAGGTTAACCCTTTGAGGCTACTCATGACAAAGCCATCGTCGTTAAATGCCGATTGGCAAAATGGGCCATACTGCTATCCAATATGAAATGCGCTTTTTACACAAAGAGCCGTGAAGGGACAAGCGGTGGCGGATTTCCTGGCTGAGCATCTAGATCCGAGGGCAGCCGAACTTTACGAGGATCTCCCAGACGAGGTCGCTGAAGTCTGCCTGACCCAGACATCTTTGAAAGACAAGTGTGGCAACTTTTCTTTGACGGTGCGTCGAGAACATGCCCAAAGGACATATAGTAGCAGGAGTAGGGATAGTACTTGTCTCCTGATTGGTAGTGAAAAGTGCATTTTTATCATCATATTTACCATCACTTTTCATATTTATTCATTTAATTCTGCACATTTATTTATAATTTGTAATTTATTGTGTGCAGGCCTCGAATTATTATGTTTATAATAAATAAAGCCTAATGAAGCCCAAAGCCCATATTTGAAGCCCAAGAGTCAAAGTGCAAATATCAGATTGTCAAAGTGCAATATACAAGGGCTAAGTTGCAATTATTAAAGTTGAGGGAAGGATAGAATTCTACCCAACCCTAAACTCATGCAGGATGAGGATAAAAGGCCAGAGAGAAGAAAATTCGTGGGAAGAAGATTTGAAGAAATCTGATTAAGAGTAACTTGATTACCAAGTTATCTCGAAAATCCAGATTAAAAGGCCAGGATCGAACTTTCAGAAGCAGGCACCCAGATGGACGGATCAGGAGAAGCCACGCGCCAAAGCGCGTGGCGAAGCCACTAAAGTGCCGCGTTCCGCGGTTTTCCGCGGCAAAGTAGATGATCCAGAATCCCAGATTTCGTGGGCAAGTTCATCCAGGACTCCTCGGCCTTCTGCACCTATAAATATCCCCTGCAGTGCAACGTACAGAGCGTCCAGCGTCCAGCAAAGGGCCAAAGTTAGGATTTTTAGGTTTTTAGGTTTTTAGTTCTCTTTCCACTTTTGTATATTTTTATTTTTCTTTTTGTAAAGCTGAGAGGAGATGATGTATTCATGGAGGAAGGGATCTGCTTGTACTGATGGTGACATCGGTGTAAGGTTATTTTTCCACCATTGTTTAATAATCGAATCAAGGTTTGCTTTATTTTTTATTCTTGTACTATTCTAGTTTCTTGTATTCTTATTTTAATCTTGTATCTACTTCTCTCTATTGTTCTCTAATTTCTTGCCACCGTGAGATCCAACTGCTTCGAGAATACCTAGCCGAAGAAGGAAGCTTGACGGCCCATGGCGATGACAGGTCTTCATAGCTTGTTTTTCATTTCGTAGAGTAGATTAAGAAGGCGGACGATCCCATAAGCCGTGCTTGTACGCCTTCCAAAAAGGTAAATCATCGCAACGGTTTCAAACGGCAAGCAGACTAAAGAGATAAGTTTTCTTTCCTCTTCTTTTATTTTCTTTTCTTTTTGTAGATTAAATCCACATCTTCCACAATTCTTTTCTTCCATCCATTGTAATATCATCCATTGTAAATACCACTATTTAACTAATAAAAAAAAAGCTTTAGAGTAACTTGCTTAACGCTCCATCGCAGTCCCTCCTTGAGGATCACGACCCGCATAGCCTTGCTACAGCGGATTAGAATTGAGAACCTCGCACTATTATTTCTTAAATCTAAAATTTGTTTATTTTCGTGTGCAGGAAATCTCAGTCAACAAATGGGCGCCGTTTGCGGGGAGGGACGGTAAGTTATTCTCTAATAAAAAAAAAATTTATTAACTAATTCTTTTTTCTTTTCTGTTTGCAGGTTTGGAGAACAGAAAATAGCAGCAGAAGTGGACATATAGCAACTCTGTGCCTCTGCCCTCGAAGGCAGAGCAGCAGAGCCTGCAACTTTGCCGCAGAAACGCGGCAATAGCCGCGGATCCGCGGCAGTAGCAGTGATTACTGACTCAGTTTTCTGCAGATTGCTACAAATTGCAATATCTGTTTTCTGCTTTGTTAGTTTTGTTCTGTGATAAACCTGTTTACTGCTAATTAATCACAGTAAAAAATTTGTTGCAAAAGTTAAAAATTGATTAGACGTTTGCATATTAGGCACGTGTCTTTCAATTACTTTAATTTACTGTTGAAGAGTGCTGGAGCAAGGTACGTACGCATTGCATGTAGAATAGGACTCATCTCTTGGTTGATTTTCTGCTTTGAGTGATTCTTATCTATTTATCTTGTACACTTGCACTAATTCATCTTAAGGGCATAACCCATTAACAAGATAAGGTGGGGATTTCATCACCCTTCCTTAGCCCAAAAATCATATCCCAAGCACTCACTAACCCAAGCCTAACTTAAAAATTAGTAGACGTTGGCCCTAGGGCATCTCGGACTCAATAGGAGATTATCCTAAGGGGGAACAGTGCTGGAATTTGACTCTTGTCAAATCAGTGTCTAGGAAAGGGATTGAGGGCCGAAAGCCCGAAGATTGGTGGTTATTTAATTAAGGAACGTCTTTGACGGAAAACCTCCCACCACTCTTGCCCTGACCTGGCTGATTAACTCGTGGTCAAAGTCTGCACCCTACCTCTGTGGACAGTCTAATCAGTTAGGAGTCGTCTAGGTCATAGCTCTACCCCTAACTTAGGTTAGAATTTTTTTTTTTCTTTTTGTTTGTTTATTTGTTTGTTTTCTTTTTTTTTGTTTGTGTTGGTGTGATATGGCATATAATAATAATTCCATTTTAATCCATATTACACACCTAACTATTATTCGGATATTACCAACCCGACATATCACAACTTTGACCAATCTAGTGTGCCGGAATGGTCTTATCCGAATAACGATAACCCACCCCCCATCTTATGACTGTAATTTCCATAATAATTTCAACTCGTCACAGAGTTTATGGGGTTTCGAGTCCCCCGAGTCTAATTCTCGACCAAATTGTCCTCCATATCCATCTAGTCCACATTCTTCCCAAGATTCATACTCAGATCCACCCATTCAGAATAGAAATCCATCTATCTTGGAAATGATGAGTATGAATGAGTCCAAGTAAAAATCACCATCAATCTAGACATGATGATGCGTGAGTCCACCGACTCACAACTTCATCACGATTACCCTTCCTATTTTCAAGACCAATCAGAGCATGATGCACCTATCGACTATGAAGGGATGCTTGCCGCCATGACTCAGGCTAGATTAGCTCGTGAGCATGACATAGATTTGATGGTTCAATCCTTACGTTCTCACAGTTCGGCCATTTCTGCTTTCATTGACCACTCTCTTAGAGCGACGAATCAGTTGCTTTGGACAACAAGATTCTAATTCAGTACCATCATGTGACTTGCCGAAACTTCAAATTCTGATAACTTGGCAAGTTTTTCCTTTCCTGAATTAGAACTTGAACATGAATATGATCATGATCTTCCACTTGATGATCAATTTTATTTCCTGATCCAATAATGACTCCAGTGTCTCCACCAGATTTCACTTTTCCCGAGTCAACATTGGATCCTATTCCAATTCATTATGAAATTGAATCACCCATTTAGATGATCATATTGAACTTGACTAGATTCTCACAATCTCTTTACTTCTGAAACTGATTGTACAATTCTGACAGAAGATGTTGACCTTAGTTTTGAAGAATTGTATGGCGATGAGCTAGAATTCCTTAATATTGGAAGTAAAGAGATATCACCCATATTAGGTCACATTTCATTGTGGGAAGAAGATTGTGGACTTGAGTTTCTATTTCTTGACTTGGACCCACCTGAACTTAGCCCGACTCCTGAGCCCTTACTTGATTTGAGCTTCTTCCCTGAGTCGGTATTCGTTCCCGTACATATTGTCCAAGTCAATAATTCCATCTTTTCATACTCCATTTTGGGACAAGGAGGTTGAGACAATTAACTCTGAAATTTATTATGAAATTTGGAAATTTGATGGGGTGGAAATTCTAAAAAATGATTATACATACATTTTAGTGGGTTATGTAAGGAAAGTTTCTGGTGGGTTCCACCAAATTATCCGTTATCTTGATTGGGCCGCATTTCGTGGACCAATTAGACCACCTCCGGAACCACCACCTTAAGGTAACTTCCGCCTTCCCTTATTCTGTTTCATGCATATATGCATTCATTCATACATTGAGGACAATGCATGAGATAAGTGTGGGGGTGGGCTTTACTAACATACTAACATAAGTAGACACTAACAAAATTTGCTAATAAAAAAAAAAAGAAAAAAAAATTTTAAAAAAAAATGTTATAAAAAGGACAGTATTTTGACTTATTTTTTTTGAAAGAAACCTAAGTTAGTTTTAAGGATTAGGAAAATCATGATTAGGATTTCTAAAAACTTGGTCAAAATAAATAAATTGTTGAATTTTTAGGTATAGGAGGAGAAATTGAATAAGTAGTTAGTCTTAATTTTTACCTTAATGAAATGTGCATACCAAATGCATATCTAGGATTCTAAGACAAAGACCTTGTGCCTCAAAAAAAAAATAGAAAAAAATATATCACCAATTAAGCTGATACATGTGCCTCAAGAAGCATAAGTATTCATGCCTAAAGGTGAGTAAATAAAATAAGTCCTTAGTTTTGGGGCCTAATTCACTCGAATTTGAGTCCGCGGGGTGTTTTCTCACTGGTGCCCTAAAGCCGACTGGTTTGGGAGCCACCGACTTTAAGTTCGCTACATGGGTGGATTAGAAAGCCTAATAGAACTAAGAATATGATATATGTATTAACACATCTAATAGTCAATTAGTTAGGTATGAGGGCCTCAAGAAGCCTTGATACTTACACAAAAGAAAATTAGATGAGTTATACATGCTAAAAAAAAATTTATTAACACATCTAATAGTCAATTAGTTAGGTATTAGGGCCTCAAGAAGCCTTGATGCTTACACGAAAGAAAATTAGATGAAGTTATAAAAATAATAAAGAGGCATGAGAGTCCAAGTTAAGGAATTCCTAGCAAAAATTCATAAGGATGCATATGATTTTTGGTAACGAAAAAGACTATACACAAATTCAATTTTGATCCTTACTTAGAAATGAAAACAATTTACTTTATAAAGACTAAGTCTAAGAATGAATAAAAATGATAATCCTAAAACTTATAGACTACTTAGTCTCTTCAAACGTATTTCAAATATTTTCCTTTTTATGGATTTTGTGGGTGCAATCCGCTGAAAACCCTCACGAGACAACACTCGTCCTCTAGGGTAACCTAGAGGTTTAACGGCTTGTTGCACGTGCTAAGTGCAACCGTGATTCCTACGAAAGTGAGTTAGATTAGATTAATTTTTCTTTTTCTTTGTTTTTACTCGAGGACGAGCAAAAAGATAAGTGTGGGGGTGTGATTGGTAGTGAAAAATGCATTTTTATCATAACATTTACCATCACATTTTCATATTTATTCATTTAATTCTGCACATTTATTAATATTTGTGATTTATTGTGTGCAGGCCTCGAGTTCTTATTTTTATAAGAAATAAAGCTTAATGAAGCCCAAAAGCCCATATCTAAGCCAAAGTCCAAGCCCAGGTGTAAAAGTGCAAATACCAAATGTCAAAAGTGCAAATACATAAGGGCCAAAGTTGCAAATACAAAGAAGAGTGAAGGATAGACTTCTATTCAACCCTAAATGCTTGCAGGAAAGAGTTTAAAGATAAATTCGGATTCAGACTGTATATGTTTAGTATTCAGATCATAACTTTTGCTACAGATATGCAAATCCGATGATTCAAAATGCTCCAGAAAGAAGACTTGAAGCCCTACAGCTCTTATGTTGATCAAACTTTCCAATTCAGTCCGTAGATAAGCTAATTTCGGCAATCAACAGGATAATAAGTTGCAGGACAGATTTGATTTGAACTTCTATGGATAAGTGCCACAAGTCTGGAGATAAGATCTTTTAGGGAGAGTTGTATTAGGACTCTACATCTTCCAACACCTATAAATATCCCTGCAGTGCAACATACAGAGTCGTCCAGAGGCGAGCCAAGGGCCAAAAGCTAGGGTTTAGGTTTTAGGTTAGATTTTATTTTGTAAATTTTGTAACTAAGAGTGGAGATGCTTTCATGGAGGAAGGAATCATACTTGTACTGAGGTGACATCGTGTAAGTTTTTATTTTTCCCCCATTGTTAATAAAAATCTGCTCGAGGTTGGTTTGTTTTTATTCTTATTTCATTGTTTCTTTATTCTCGCTTTATCTTTATTTTTCTAATCTTGTTCTATGTCATTGTTTCTCTCTGATGACTTGTAATCCGTGAGATCCGATTGCTTCGAGACTGCCTAGCCAACGAAGATCCCTTGATGGCTTATGGCGACGAACATCCTATACGCCATACTTGCAAATCTTCTGAGAAAAAGTAAGTCGTCGCAAAAGGATCGAAGGCAAGCAGACTAAAGAGATAAGTTTTCTTTCCTTTTCTTTTCTTTTCTTTTATTTTTGTAAAATAAATCACATCTCTTCTCCAAAGTCTCTCTTTTTCCAACCCATTGTAAATACCACTTCCCTTCTAACTAATATTTTCTTATTTTCTTTTGATAACTAAAAAAAAAAGGAGATAACTTGCTTAACGCTTCCATCGCAGTCCCTCCCTGAGGATCACGACCCGCATAGCCCTGCTACCGCGGATTAGTATTGAGCACCTCGCACATCCTTTTCCTAAATCTAAAAGTCTTTATTTTTGTGTGCAGGAAACTCGATCAACAATAGCAAACACCAATGCCAAACACTCTTTCTCGATCGGGTTGTACCGATGTTCGGCTCCGATCATTGTTCTACTCAAATAGTAGATTGCTTGCTCTCGTCCTTGACCATCATTCTGAGCTAGTATAGCTCCTAAAAAATGATCCATTGCTCGGACGTATACTAGGAAAGGTTTTCCAGACACTGGAGCTGTAAGGACTGGCGGTTGTGTGAGGTACTGTTTAATTTTCTCAAATGCTTGCTGGGAAGCGCTGTTCCAAATGAACGAAACACCTTTCTTCATTATTTTGAAAAAGGGTTGGCATCTTCCAGATAGATTTGAGATAAACCTTCGGATGTACGCCAATCGTCCTTGCAATCCCCTGAGCTCCTTGAGGTTTCTTGGAGGTTACATTTCCTGGATAGCGCGAACCTTTTCTGGGTCCACATGAATTCCCGTGGAGGTTACAACAAATCCTAAGAATTTGCCACTAGCCACCCCAGGAAGGACTTGGTGGGGTTCATCTTCAATTGATGAGCCCGCATGATACCAAAGACAGCCTTCAGGTCAGATATGTGATCACCTTTAGCGCGGCTTTTTACCGCAATGTCATCAACATAACATTCCACTGTTTTGCGCATTTGCTGATAGAAAATGGCATTCATGGCCCTTTGATATGTTGCCCCTGCATTCTTCAGTCCGAAGGGCATGACGGTGTAGCAGTATACCCCCAGTGGAGTCCTGAAAGAGGTATGTTTTTTATCATCAGGATATATTTTGATTTGATTATATCCTAAAAATCCATCCATGAAGGACATTCGCTCGAATCCACATGTGTTATCAATCATGACATCTGTGATTGGCAGTGGGAATTCATCCTTGGGACAGGCCTCATTGAGATCACGAAAATCAATGCAGATTCGGATCTTTACGTTCTTTTTAGTAACGGGGACGATGTTGGCTACCCAATCAGGATGTTCTTCCCGAATGAAGCCAGAGTCTATAAGCTTTCTGACTTCTGATTGAATTGCCTCCATTATTTCTGGACGGAAACCGTCGCTGTTGTTGTTTAACAGGCTTTACGTCCGTATTAATGTTGAGGCGATGCATAGCCACTTGAGGATCAAGTCTAGGCATGTCTTCATAATTCCAGGCGAAGACGTCTATATATTCTTGTACAAGAGATATTAGACCCTTTTTTCTCCGAAGGTGATAGGCCTTCTCTTATGAAGATGGGCTTAGGATTAGCCTCTTCTCCTAGATTGATCTGAACAACCTTATCTTCTGTTGGTGGCTCGCGTTGTTCAAAGCGAGTATCCCAAAGATTGTTTAAGTGTTGGATCCAAGGATCTGCATCGGATTGGATCATTTCTTCATCTCCGTCTTCCAGGTGGCTTGTTGAAACCATATTCACTGAAAGTTCTCTGAAGATGTTGCCGACACTAACATCTGACTCCCACGATGACGTGCCCGATGAGTAATCGTGACCTGCCAATTCTCGAGAATCAGAGGCTGATGGAGCCGGAGTTGATACATAGCCTAACCCCCTGCGAGTCTGATGATAATAATCGGTGCTTTTCCTTTTGGCACAAAGGATCGAAGTAGCGTTCTCCTTCCTTTGCCAAAGTTCAACCCGGGTCTGCTTGTTAGGTCATACCCCATGCGTTTCATCATTCTGAGTGCTTTTGGTTCGTAATGACCGAACTGAGGGGATTCTTCCTCGCCTTCTGATTCTTCGCGGGGCGTTGGTTCAGACGAGATTCACCCGAAAAGGATTGGTCTTTGGCCTTTCCGTCTTGCTGGAACCATGAATACAGCTTCTTGGCGCATCACCGGCATTTCGACATGTCTCGAAGGACGATTTCACTGGTACATGCAATGATTTCAAAGCACCCATTGCCGACCAGAGATCATCATCTACTTCGGTACTAGTGTCTGACGACACTGAATCAGAAGTAAAAACAGAAAAATACACCAAATCTAATTCTTCATTAATATACCATCCGCCTACATCGTCGGTGGTATTATCAATATCGAGCTTATTAGTGCTCGTTACAGGTGGATCTAGCTCCCACATGCACTCTTCTTCTTCCAGCTCGGTGTCGGCTTCATTGCCAGAGTCTATTCCTCTGGTTGCGGGATTTCATCTGCTTTCACAGAGTCCTGGTATAGGAGGGAATCTGTGAAATAATTTTGACTCCCTGAACGGATGCCTTTCGGCAATCAACATTCGCATCTTTCCACTCCCGTCAATGTATTTCATGACCTGTGGAGGGTAGAGGGAACGATAGAATTGCGATGAATCCACGGTCATCCCAGCAGTAGATTGTAGGAAGTGTCAGTGTCGATGACGTAGCATGTCACTTCCGACCTCAGATCTCCGATCTGGCATTTGAGCTTGACCTTCCCCATTGGATGGGTACTATTGGCATTGAACCCATAAATGGTCGTCTGGGTAGGGCTCAAATGATGAGTAGGAATCCCCAAATGTTGCATGACCCGGCGAGGCATGATGCTCAATGCAGACTCGGGATCTACCTGAATGCGGTTCACCTCAGATGATCCAATATACCCTGCGAAGTAAAGGGGTCGATCATGTTTCCCATTGACTTGCATATCATCCGCCGTGAAGGTGATGCAGGGAATATTTTGGGAGGCGTGGAGGCAATCCTCTACATCTTCCTCCTTTGGCCCGATTGGCACCTGGGTCATGAAGACCTCAGATTAGCTAGAGCTTCTTGTAGAGCTTCTCTGGTCGACTTTGATAGTCTGAGAAGCTCATAAAGCGTAATCCACGCCGGGATGTGGCTAGTTGAGCCAGGATATCAAAGCGGTAAGGTGCTGTGGATCCTTCCGCTATGTCTTTCGAAAGAACCCGAGAAAACCGAAGTTCTTTCTGTTTCTCCATGGGTTGCTTCGTGGAGGTTTTGGCTGGCTCTGCAGTGGGTCTTGGAGGAGTTACCATTGTCTCGCCATACTTTTTCAAATATGGCTGCCCTGAACGGGTTTCCGCCACAAGTTGATTGGTTCTGTGGCCATAACTATTGTCTCCTCTTCTGAATCGGTCAACGAAGGAACATCAGTCTCCGCTTCTCGAGAAGAGGTGCACACCACATTACAAGATGAAGCTTTAGCTTTGCCTTTGGACTTCCTACTGGTCACAGTGGTCCATTGCTGGCCATCAACAAGGTCAGGGTGAACCCACATGACTTCTCCCTGAGGTGTGGAACTGGTACCAGGCCCTTCTCTTGCTGCTGGTGAGGGTCTGTGTTGACCATTCTTAGCTCTCCTCTTGGGACAGGGACTACTCCAGAGGATGTTGGAGGTTGCCTTCCAAACTGGAGGAATGACGTCATGTTAACCGCCACCTTCTTCTGCTCTGGACGGAGTTTTAATACCTCCGCGTCAATCAGAGCCTGAAGGATGTCCTTGAAGACATAACAGCTCTTAGTGGGGTGTCCCAACATCCTGTGATACATGCTGTAGCTGGGATTATCGGTTTTACCGACTTCTTCAGGGCGCCTAGCTTCAGGAAGCTTCAGTCGATTGCTCTTGTTGAGTAATTTGAAGAGCGAGTCGGCATGTTCATCATTGAAGGAATACTGCTTGTTGGCGCGTGGTTGGCTTGAAGAGCCACTCCCTTTAACCGGTTGAGGTTTACAGAAGATTGATTTCTGTCGCCAAGTTGTCCTTCCGTTTGGCTTTGAGGGATGCGTCTGGCGCACGCCTCGATGACCTCTCAGGTCTGGGTTTGTTTTCTTCTGCCTTGACGCAGGCGACGATCTCTTCAGCCTGTTCACCTTGTTGGATTAACTGCTTCCAGGTGCGGCTTTCAGCTACTCCTATTTGGGCAAGGAGTGAAGTTTGGAGATTATGGCGGCATGTTTCCACCAGGGTGACCTGGGTCATACCGCTCGGACATCGGAGTACCACGTTCCGAAATCTTTCCACGAAAGATTTGACGGACTCTCCCTTTCGCTGTTTAGTAGCCAAAAGGGTGGGCATGGTGACCTCCGAGTCATCTTCAAAGAAGCGCGTTAGGAAGAGCTTCTCTAAATCGCCCCAATTTTTGATTGAGCCTTCCGGGAGCTTCATAAACCATTCAAAGGCGAGCCTTTAAGGTGCCGATGAATAAACGCGCCAGGATGGCATCGTTATCTACCACGTTCCCTGTTTGAGATTTGAAGTAGTAGATATGTTGGTTCGGTGAACCTTTCTCTTCAAACGCTTGGAGGGTCGGAGCCTTGAACTTGGGTGGGTACGGAACTAAGTCCACTCGGCCGGATATGGCCGGATCAATCCTGCTTCTTGGAGGCCTTTCCGATTGGTAAGGGCCTCAAGACGTTGCTCCAATTGATTCATTCTTTTAGAATGAACCCTTCCCTGGTCTCGGTCGTCCTTTCCTGCGACAAGGATTTAGACGAACCAGAAATAGGTTGCTCTTCCTCCTCTTTGTGCACAGAAGATAAGCTTTCCCCTTTTTTCGCTTGCCTTTAGACTTCTTAGAGGAGGCTTTATTGGTTGACTTCCTCTTGTCTTCAAGAAACTGTGCGAGCATCTGCTTGAAGGAGTTGATGGATTCTTGCTGAGCGCGAATCATCTCGAATTGTTCCTTCTGGACCTGGGCTTGCTGCTCCAAGCGCCTGGCGGTCTCCTCAGGAGTGCTAGTCATGTATATGTAGGCCTCTTTCTCCATGGAGGAATTTGAAGCCTGTGACTCTGCAATAGCGGAGTGCGAGTCATTGACCTCAATGCCCCTGACTAGAGCATTGTAGTCAATTGGGGGAATTGCCCAGTTCGGGTGCGAGTATGTCGGTACACTCCTTCCGGTTCAGTGTCAGACTCATCATCGGAACTGATTGCAGGTTGTTTTCCTTTGCTCCTGCTTGCCATGTTTGCAATGAGCTCGGGATATTCAGTGTCAGAGAAAATCCTCCTCCTGTGGGAGTGACTTCTCTTAGCTGATCGGGGAATCAGGGTCAGCTGTCTAACTATAGACTGCTGGTTTGCACCTGAATTGCAACGGCACTCAGAAAGCATTGTGATAAGCCGTTGGCAGCAACATGACGAAGTGATCTGATTAGCACTTCTTTTCTTTGTCAAATAATCTCTCAGATTCGTGGGAGGAGGGTCAAAGAGATTAGCCTCGCATGTCGAGGGTAGGAGGCATCCTTGCTCTGTACAGCTAGGACGCGGGGTTCAGCGACGTGGGGCGCATGAACGCAGCTCTCGCGTCGCATCTTTAGGACGCGCGTCTGGCGTCTCTGCTGAGAAGAGACGCGACTATCGCGTGGCCGATTATTGCGCCGGGGCAGAGACGCTTGAGAGATATAGGGCTGCCGGGCCCCATGCCTAGAGGCGCGTGCTTCCTGCACTTGCAAGGTGCGCGAGTTTCGCCTTGGCGTCTGGTGAGTGGAGCTTTAGAGGAGCTAACTTGGAAAGTCTCGCGTTTGGGCCGCCAAACGCGGACTTCGCGAGCTGGATATGGCGCAACCGAGACGCCAGTTTGAACCTTGCGACCCGCCTCAGTTGGACGATCAGAAGTTCCAACTTGCAGCTGACGCGCACGCCTCCTCTGTCGGCGCTCAGCGTTTCGGTTGCGTCGTGGAGGTGTAGAGAGACCAACGACGACCTGGTGCTGAGGGAGAGGGTGAACTGGCTGGACACCAGAGGGCTTGACCACGCGGGTCTCCTGAGAGACATTGGCGCGTGTGTCTCGTATGGCGCTGTTGGCCACGACCTTCTTTACAGCAGCTGCGCCTAAGGCCACGCGGGTCTCCTGAGAGACGTTGGCGCGTGTGTCACGCTTGGCGCAGTTGGCCGCAACACCCTTCACAGCAGCCGCGCCTGAGAGAGTCTCAGAGCGGGTTTCGGGGCAAGTCCCCGTAGAGACCCTGCGGCAGACGCGGGTCTTTGGGCTCTTGGAGCCGGAAGAGAGAAACTCTTTATACTTTGTCTAGTCGAACTCGACGACAAGTGATTCGACCGTTTCCCCTTGTAGAGGACGTCACCTTACGCCACAAGCTGTTCGTCAGTAACGAAAGTAATCCCCAGCGGAGTCGCCATCTCTTGTTTGGTACGGAGAAGAGACGCTCGGTGTAAATTTCCTTGAATCAATTGAAAGATTACAACAAACTTATACTCCGACTACAAGGGAGGGAGGATGTTGAGTCTTGAATCCCCCCTTTGTTTAGTGCTGGGTTCTTCAGGTGGTGATGGAAAGTGAATCTTGTTTTCCGTTGACTGGGTGAACGTCGAGAACTTTTGGGGATCTTCTCTTCGGATGGCGGATAGAGTAACACAGCTCTGTCGAGCAGGAATCTCAAAGAGATTGTAGGCAAAGGTTAACTTGTACGCAGCAAGTTATCTGAAGGGTTGGACTCTCTTTCCTCTTCCGTGGAAGATCTAAAGTCAAGCTCTTTTCTCTCAGAGTTCTTCTCTCCAAAAAATCCGACCCCTTCTCCATAGCAACGGGGCTATTTATAGAGGTTTCAGGGGCGTACGTGCCTCCTAAAAATACTCCATAATGGGGGCTAACTTTTCCCGTTATGTGGGCCGTGATTGGCCCCATAAACTAGGGCAGTTACAACCGAGGCGCGAGTTTCGACCCTCGCGCCTTGATACTGAGACGCAGCTGTCGAGCCTCGCGCCTTGATGCTGAGACGCGGCTGTCGAGCCTCACGCCTTGATGCTGAGACGCGGCTGTCGAGCCTCGCGCCTTGATGCTGAGACGCGGCCAAAATTAGCTTTGCGTCTAGAACTTGGACTTCTACTTCTTCTTTCAATGGCTTGTCTTTTAGTGATTTTAGACAGCCTACACTGATTTCAAGATGTATAACCTAGCATATGTCACTAAGTTGGTATACAATCCGGTCATGTGTATAATCATATGTCTATCATAACTTATATGAATTCAGTCAGGTGAGTATAGTCAATTATAGTATATAATAACAGTTTATCAATATTAATTTGTCAGCGAACACCAATTGCCACTAGTAATAGATGTATCCCATACTACGCTTACTACACGTGTCAATTAGGGTCCTAAATTATTGAAACTAATCGGTTGGAGACATTGTCTATTTTAGGTAGGTCCCGTACATACCCGGGACCACGGCCTAGATGCATGACGTTGAACCAGGCCCTACCGTCAGGTAGTCAGTAACAGTATTCACAGTATCACTATAAAACAATACTAACAGTAACACTGTGGAACCATAAACAGATGGGATATCACTCATCCCCTGAAATCCTGCAGTGGAACCGTATCTCGGCTGCGCAACCTGTATCCTAGGTCCACCCAAAATAAGACGCTGTCTCCTCCATCAATTTCTCCAATCCCAGTGTAAGTTATCCATTTACATTATTATTTAATTCAGTCGTGACAATTAATATCCATGTTACTTATAATGCTGAGATGATACAGTGATAGTAACGGTATACCTTAACAGTCAACAGTAATCGTATACATAGTGAACAATATCAATAACAGTGAACGGTAACAGTATCCGTGTATACGATGAATAATAAGACTGTACAAGGTGTTACGGTCAAGTAATCCTTTCCCAGTAACTTTCAGTAATATGAATTTATACAGTACAGTCCTGCACCTCTAGTTAATGTACAATCTCGTATATAATTGATCAACAATCTCATCCACTCATACTGGATAATGACAGTAATGAATCCATCAACTTACAATCATGATACAGTCATCGTAACATCAAATACCAATGTAGGTCATGAAAATCTGATACAGTAAACCAGTTTAATAAATCAATAATCAGTTCTCTCATCATATCAATCTACTACAATTCTTTATATCACCAGTAAGTCAAGTCGATCAATAACCGTTGTCAAACTATATATATATATATATATATATATATATATATATATTATATATATAATATATATATATATATTATATATATCACCGATATCAATGAAATCACATTCACAATAAATCAAGCTCTATAACCGAATAATGGAAGTAGTCAAGAACCAATCATGAAACACTAAATATATCCTTGAGATCAACAACGAATGCTGAGTTCACAATTAAAGAATGGAATATCCTCAAAATTAGACTTATCCAACAATAATTAAGATCATAACTAAAGAGTATAACGTCCTCGATCAACATAACATCTCAATCATCTCGATGTCTAGTATCCAACATTGATAAAATCATCAGTACACAATCAATATCATTAGGGTAAATCCAGAAGTCCTTGTTTCAACAATCCAAAACCTGAATGCCAATCATCTAATATCAATCGTGAATCCACCGAAAAGAATATGAAGTTCAGATCAACTCCCACTCTAAGTACGTCATACACAAATTCAAGTATCAGTAAAATAGTCTGTCAATGAAGCAATGTCATATCTAACACGTCCTCAATATCCCAATGAGTTCGGATCAGAATAATCACTAAATATTTGTCTGACAACTACTTCACCTAAAATATGAATCTCTAACCTCAATCAAGAATCAATCAACTTCAAGATCAATATGCTTATATTCTAAGATTTATCATAGCTAGATCAATTACAAGGTCATGTCCGGTCTACGGTATATCAATACTAGGCCTAAGTCAACAACGATAATTTACCAACACATGAAATGATATTGATACAAGCTCACATCAACTATATAAATAAGGTGAATAATCACTAATGTCTCATGAAGTGATACAAGTGATAATACTAGTAAAATATTTCAGATAGTCACATGAAATGATATAAGTAAAATACAAGTACTTATTGATAACGGTAAATAAGGAAAAATGCAAAAGCAACACTCACATAAAGTGACGCGATTTTGGAACCGAATCACCATCTGTTTTTTACTATACGAACCAGCACGAACCTCTAAATAATCCCATAGGTCAGTGTTCGAATCGCCATGGTATCAGGTTCACAACGGACACAACTCTGAATCTCCTGTTACCAGGTTCGGATCGTCCGAGCGAGTCTGAAACGCTATAAACACAATCATACACACAGAGAGGAAGGGGATTCAACACACACTCACATAATATACTTACACACACCCATACACGCAATCAAGCATACGTACGTATACAAGTATACACATTTATACTATATACTTATATATATATACACACACAACACACACATATGTACATACCCATGCATACACTGCACACACATACATACATACATGTAGTCACATTAACTCTCACACACATACACTTGCAAACACCCCATACACGTATACATACATTCATATATAATCACACCCATATAAAATTACATACATACATACATATGTACATACATAAACATACGATGCATGCATATAAAAAATACACTCACACACACATGAACTAACGCACGACAGCACATTCATGCATCCAATATCACAACACACATTACATATATTATTCATACATATAATTAAGTACACACCCACACCTAATAACCCATGCACACACCTATATATCTAACACTTAAAAATTATTCACAAGGAAGAAAACAAAAGTGTAAGATGAAGGTAGAACTCATAGCTAAGGAGATTCTGCGGCGCTCCAATGGGGCTCTGGTGGAGGCAGCGGTGGTTGCGGAGGGTGTTGATGGATAGAGGATCTAGTCGGAAAGGGCGCGAGTGCATTCGTGCTTGCCTACGGAGATCGACGGCGATCCACGGAGAGGTGAAAGATGCCATCCCACACATATAAATTTATAGCACTCAAGAAGAAGAGAACAACAAGGTTCGCGGCGCGCCGACGGAGGCTCTGACGGAGGCGGTGGAGGCTGTGAGGATGTCAATGGAAAGCCGAAGAAGATTAGAGTGTCCTCGCGCTCGCCGATGGAGAAACTCGGGCTCCGGCGGGTCCCGACGGCAACGGGGAAAAGGGAACAAAGGACATGGTAAAGGGAGAGGATGGGGATGTTGCTATAGGAAGGGGATGATCTGGTTTGGGGTTGGTTGTTGCCGTGAGGGTGCTGAGTGGTGCGCGTTGGGGAAGAGGCAGGGGTTTTGGCCGAGCTCGCCGCAGGTGGGTTCCAGCATAGCCCACGGTGGAGTGTTGTGGCCTTGTTGGGGGTGGTGATTGGCGGTGCATGTTAGGGGAAAACAATGGTGGGTTGCAATGGGGAGATGGCATGGATGGAGGGGAGTTGTGGCAAGGGCAAGGGGGTGTTGGCGCTAAGGCGTGAGCAAGCTGCAGGTTGAGAGGAGACAGGGGAGGTGGATACGGTGATCGCTGAGGAGGGTGTCTTAGGGTGGAGGCGGCAGCATGGATGAAGGAGGAGATGGGAAGATTAGGATATCAGCTGCATTTGAAGAAAAAGGTGATAAGGGTTAATGATAAGATAAGATTTGCTAGTTAGGATTTGGGGTTAGAATTATATTTGGGTGGTTAGGATTTAGATTAAGGAGATAAGATGGAATATATATTTAGGGGATGATAATGGGTATAGGATTGGATACTAATGGTATGGGTGGAGATGAAACTAAAATAAAACAATAATCTTAATAATTTTATTAATAACAATAAAATATAATAGAAATATTAGTAATAATAATAACAACTAATGGTATTTAATAATAAACAGTCGAAATTAACAATAATATTAATCATAATAATAATAATTTGCAATAATAATACTTATACTACATTAATAATGATAATAAGAATAATAACACTAATAATAATCTTAATGAAATAATAACAGTAATAGTTACTACTGATAATAACAAATTAATAATAATAATGATAGTAATAAAAATTAGTAATTAAAAAATATTGGTAGAAAATAATGACAATAATATATAAAACTTAATTAGCATTTGCTATCTCGAAATAATTTTGTATATTTAATAATAATAAGAGTCAGGAATCAAGTTAATAAAATAAAAATATACCAAAAATTAATAAATACGTAAAAAATTAAAAAATACAGTATTTAAACTAGATATATTATAGCTTACTACGCTCCCACTTTGCTTAAACCCTGGGTTTTAATAGCTATATCGTGTGTCTACGAGCCGAGCTTAATTGCGTAGCCTCATCAAGCACGATCTAGCTATACACCTGTTTGCTCAGCCTCTGAGTTTAACTTCTTTGAGGTTTATTAAAGTCCTCTAAACTTTCTACTTACACCAGGAAAGGCAGCTTAGCGCTTAGCGTTTAGCGTTTTACCACTAAATACGCCTAAGCAGAACTCTGTCAGATTTTAGCCTCGCATCTTAAGCCGAGTCATTTCTGAGTTCCACCGGCGTGATAAAAATCTATTCGCTGATCTTATCCCCAGCACTACTTTGCTTCACTTGGATGTTTGCTTGCCAGTCCACTTGTTCGCTTGATATTTTCAACTATTATTCTATATGTTCTTTTTGCTGGTTATGAAGAGTTTAAAATATTTAATTATATGTTTTTGGTATCTTATCACCTGACCTGTTAATCACCCGACAACTGATTTCTAACTCTTGACTTGTTATCGGTATCACCTCTCATGTACCTGAACCCAAAGGGATGGCGAATGGAGCTAAGTGTCACATGGACAAAGTGCCACACCACACACGTGCTGGGGGCCACATCTTGGTATCCGTGAGGGCCACCTCTAGGTATCCACATCGCATCCTCTTTGCACCTGTTACCCGGAATGCATATGGTTTGGAGCTAAGTACCACACGGAGTAAAGTGTCACACCACACACGTGGTGGGGGGCCACTTCTTGGTATTCGTGGGGGCCACCTCTAGGTATCACTACTGCGTCCATGGTTTTCCTGCCTTCCTGATCCAGCACTGACACGTAACAATAATAATATTAGAAATATGGGATATTTGGTCTCTTCTCCGTTGGATACTGGTACTCACATATCAGATCCAAATAAGTTCTACTGGAGTACACATCCTAGTACGGACTACTAGTGGTGTGAGATACTAGCAGGGAGATGATTGAATATCAGACGGTACTAATGTTTATTTTTAGATTTCCTGGCCTTTTCTTTACTGATTTGTACTGGCATACTTGTGACTCAACACATGACCCTTATCAGATATAACTTAATTTGCAAACAATAATAAAGTCAGGAGAGGTGTTATTGAATCACTTTCTTATCCGAATAATGGTGTCCGTAGATCAGAGTTTGAATTGGGTTCTACCAGAGTGCAGACCCGTGTGAACTGCCAGTGGTATGGGATACTGGAAGGAAATGATTAGAATAACAGGCGGCGACACTGATTGTTATTATTATATGATTAAGTTATCCTACCCATCATCTGTTTATGATCTCTGTGACACAATAATTACTCCTGACATTCCTGTTCTGCTACGCTTAGGGCAACTCAAGTTGTATAAACTCTGATGATGGTGACATGGGGTATATGGTATATAGATAAGGGTTTCCTTATTTGGATCCTCTCGACGTATCAATCTTATAAATCTAAAGTCTAAGCTTGTATAACTAGTTTTGTCCACATTTATATTTGATACATTACTTGATGTCTTATTGTATACTTCTGTATGCTTGTGTTCATGACACGATTTTCAATGTATGCTCTTTTGATTCAGATTTATCGATATACGTGTGCTTGTTCCTGCATGCCACTTGGAATACCACACCACTCGTTGGAGAGTTCTGACTGCCCTGGATCTGCATGTCCAAATCTCAAAACTTGGAGCTTGTGCATTCTCCCGTTTGCTGATTAAAGATACGTAGCAGAAGCGTGGATCATCGACAAACCATCTATGGACCTATCTTTCCTGGCCCCCTGCTTGGCTCTCGAGTTTTCCTTTTGTGACTCATGAGCGCCTTTTGTACAGTTCATAATTGTATATCTCTTTGTCTTCTAGCATTCACGCCTATCGGTGATGTAATATTCTCATAATATTGTATCGCATCATGTTATAACTTTGTAATTATATTCATATGTTGGAATGTATAACGCACATGCACTTTTATACTCTATTCTTGCCTATACTGATACTTAGCGTATATATGTAAGGATACTTTCGATCTATGTATATACATCGCAATAACGTATCTGTACTCTCGAGATCGGGGTGTTAAAATAATGATATATGAAACCTAATAAGTTTCAATTGGATATTTGAATGGTTGTGTTTTACTCGATTCGTTATGTGTTTCAGTTTTGAACTGATTCTTGTATTGTGGACCCGATGTGCTATTATGAGATGGGTGTAGCATACACGTAGAACATGTGTAACTTTTGCGCATGTATTGGTGGTGTGTGTGTACATTGAGCACGTAGGACTGTCCTACATGAGTGTGTAAAGCACAATTTTTACACTAGTGTGTATGAACTCTTGATTTTGATGGGTGCATGTGACACGTGGATTTGTGTGTGCACTATGCATGAGTGATTACTTTGTGTTACGTGTATGAGACACATAGGGTCGAACATACTTGAGCATGTGTGTACGAACACGTGGATGGACGCGTGTGATTATTATTGATGCATGTGTTGCATTTGATGGTAGTTTGTGTTTTCATTTCCAATCACATTCATAGGAGAGGGAGAATGTGATGATGATGTTCATAGAAGGGGAAACGTGAACGATGATGTTCATAGAAGGGGAAAACGTGAACAATGATGTTTGTAGGAGAGGGAGAACACGAATGATGTTGAATTAATGTTTGTAGATGGGGGAATGTGAACGATAGCCCATGTGGCTTGTTTGGATGTGCTTATCATTTCGTAGGTACAAATGATGTTCAAATTATTTGGTTGTATCGCCTCGGAGGGCGATGTCGCTATTATGCCAACTAGCTGGGGATGTTACTCTCTCATAACAATTTGAATGGCCACTGAGAGTGACGTGATTGATGTGTTCTCTTGATAATGAGATTTGGGTTTCTACCCACGTACATGATAATGGTTGTTGTGAGTTCCTAGTGTGACCCATGGTGCGTAGAGTTAGATATCTTTGTCCTTTGTAGATAGTTGTCTTCTGACTCCTATGTGTAGATTAGTCGACCAGTAGACTTGTCTAGTTGACTAATGCAACTAATGAGACTACCTGAGTTTACCCAACTCCTTGTTGAGAGTGGCCTGGTAGATTCAACTATATGGGTTTATGAGTTGATATTAGAACTTTATAGTTGGTATTCATCTACCTTGTTTGTTATCTCCCTAACCTCTATGAGCCAACTTCAGACTCATGGTGGGAGGTAACTTTAGAGTTTGTTCTTGATGGCACATTGACACCGTGATTACCTCCCCCTTTCAGGTTTTGGCATGGCGTTCGGAGATGCATGTCTGTTGGGTCTCGCTCAGAGGGCAGAGATCATTCCTTGTGCCAGCATAGAGTTGCTCCATTCCTCGGGTTACCACTGCTCTATATTTATTTGATTCTGTTGTATTTTGTATAGATATCATTCATGTATTATTATTGGAGGCCAAGTGTCAGTCCTCTTTCATTGTATATGCATTTGTATCCCTATTCTGGGACATTCATATATTTGACTCAGACTTTGTATTCCGTTATTTAGACCCTTTGTATATTGAGACTGAACCTTTACCCCATGTGGGATTCCAATTCTGTATAGCTGTAGTCTCTTTATGCTTCAGGTCAAATATATTTGTCTTCATTTTCTGTTATATATAATTGTGTTATATATCTTTGCTTGATTGATATATTTGATTATATATATCTGCCTGAGTTATGTATTATACTACAACATCTCTGACATTCTCGTCTGGGATGCAGTCTGATCGACGCGGCTGGTGCATGGAAATTTGAGGCATTACACAAGTAATATCCGGTTTTGGTTTCAAAGAAAATGTAGCTGATCAATACATTTACCAAAAATTTAAAAGGAGTAGACTTATATTTCTTGTGTTGTATATGGATCATATTCTATTAGGAAGTAATAATATAGATCTTCTACTTGAGATCTAAAGTTTTCTCTCCAAGAATTTTAAGATGAAAGATCTTGGAGATGCTTCTTTTGTGATAGCCATTTCTGACAGAACACGTGGAATATTAGGTTTATCATAAAAAGCCTGTATGATAATGTGCTAAATAGGGCATGAAGAATTGCTCTCAAGTGATACACTTGTCACTAAGATAGATAAGTTGAGTTTACTCTAATGTCCTAAGAACAACCTTCAGAAAGAGCAAATGAAAGACATTTAGTATGCATCAGCAGTTGAAAGTCTGATATATGCTCAAGTTTGTGCACATCTAGATATAGCATATGCCATTGAAAAACTTGGCAGATACATATGCAATCCTGAGATTGATCATTGAAAGGCTGCAAAGAAGGTAATGCGATATCTACAGAGGACAAAATACTACATGCTTACCTACATGAAATCTGATCACTTGCAGCTGATTGGACACACAGATTCAATTTACTGGATATATCGACAAGTAGGAGTCCACTTCATACTATATTTTCTAATTGCAAGAATATGGTGGATTTAGTCAAAAGGTCATTACAGCTATACTGTGATAATAGAGCTGAAGAGGTCTACTGCAAGAGTGATAAGAGTTCAACAAGGTTGAGGTACTTTGACAAGTTTCTTGTCATCAAAGATAGATTTTGGAATCATATTGTGACTGTTAGTTGTGTTAGTACTATTCTCAACATTGCAGATCCACTCAATAAAAGACTGGCACCTAAAGTCTTCTTAGAGCATATTGCTCATACGGGGATAGCTAGTCCTGATGATATCCTGGTTTAGTGGGAGTGGGTATTTTGGTTTATGTAACAGACATTATTTCTTGATGCACCACACACACACACACACACCAGAGAGAGAGAGAGGAGAGAGAGAGAGAGAGAGAGACTTGTGATAGACTTGTGTCCTTCCAAAAGGATTTGAGCCCGAATCCTTTCAACTCAATACAAACCTCCAACATTTGAATACAAGATCCACTCAATTGAAGTTGATCTATATTATTTCAAGTATATATAAACTAAAATCAAGTATTGTGAATACTTTTGCCCATCTATCAAGCATCCGTAGATTTCTCAATCTGAGTCGAACTCATCATAGTACCTGTCGACTCGAAAGTGGCTATATCTGTGTGCCTACCTACGTACCTTGCCCAAGGGATCAAGCCATCCGTAGTTCATTCAAACAAGCTCCACCGAGCGCAAGCAACTGGAAGGATATGGAGCAACATTTTATAATGTGTAAATTTTACTCAAAAACCACCTTGGTAAGTATATCAATGGGATTCTCCTTTGTGTGAATTTTTAGTAACTCATATCACCTTATCAAAAATCTCCCAAACAAAGTGTAACCTAACGTCAATGTGCTTCGTCCTTGCATGATACACCTGGTTCTTTGCCAAATAAATAACACTCATGATATCGCAGTTGATCTTCAACAGATTCTGATCAATCCCCAAGTCATCGAGCAACCCTTGAAGCCATTTTGCTTCCTTTACCTTTATAGTCTCTGTCATGGTTATGTACTCAGCCTCTATAGTAGACAATGCAACGATAGACTATAGAATAGAGCGCCAAGTCACCGCACTTGAGATAATGTAAACACATATCCCGTTGTAAACCGGTGTTTGTCGAGGTCTCCTGCATAGTCGAAGTCAACATATCCGATACACTCCTGCTTAGCCATGGAATCTTTTTCGAATACAAAACCAACGTCTATAGTATCCTTAATGTACCGCAAAACCCACTTTACTGCCTCCCAATGACCCTTACCAGGATCATGCATGTATTTGCTGATCATCGAGATAGCTTGTGATAAATCTGATCTTGTACACACTATTGCATATGTTAAAGTACCAATTGCACTAGCATATGACACGCGAGTCATATACTCACATTTTTTAATAGTAGTAGGATACAAAATAATGACTTTTAACTTGAAATGAGGAGCCAATAGTGTATTTACAGATTTCGTATCACCATCGATGTTGAACCTCTGAGGTACCTTCTGTAAATACCCCATCTGTGTCAAATTAACCTTGTCACTCTTTTGGTCTTACTCAATCTCCATGCCTAGCACCTTCTTCGCTTCACCAAGATCCTTCATCTCGAATTCGGAAGACAAGTCTTTCTTCAATTTATCAATTGCGGATATGCTCTTAGAAGCGATGAGCATAGCATCTACATACAATAGTAGATAGATGTACTATCCTCAGGGTAGCTTATTGTAATACACACATGGGTCATAATGGCTGCGTGTGTACTGTTTACCTCTTATAAAGCTGTCGAAATGCTTGTACCACTGTCTAGGAGATTTCTTCAATCCATACTTGATTTCTTCAGCTTGCATATCATATTCTTTTTTCCTACAGTTTTGAACCCATTGGCTGAGACATATAGATCTCCTCATCAAGATCGAAGGCGGTCTTCACATTGAGCTGGTCAAGCTCCAACTCATACTGTGCTACCAGCGCCAGCAAAATCCGAATCGACGAGTGCTTTATAACAGGGGAGAATACCTCATTGTAGTCAATACCTTCTCACTGTGCGTATCCTTTAGCTAACAACCTGGCTTTATAGCGTACAATATCACCTTTGAGAGATCCCTGTTTCTTTACATATACCCACTTATAATCATTTGTCTTCTTTCTCTTGGGCAGCTATGTCAGTTCCCAGTGTCGTTCTTTTGTAGAGAACTCATCTCTTCTTCCATGGTATCCTTCCACATCTTGGACTCTGAACAGATTTCAGCTTTCTATATGTAGACGTGATCGCCTCTTCAATGACTTGGAGAGCATAGTCCTCAATCATATTTATAGTGAGCCAATTAGGTTTACGTGTACTTCTTCTGGTTCTTCCAACTGCAATGGATTCATGGATATCACTCATAGCCTATCATTGATCTTCATCATCATCAGCATCCTGCTAGACTACATGATCACTATCCTGTGTCACCGTGGGCATGATCTCCAAAGATACTGACCTTTCTAAAGACGGTGAAGTAGCATCACTCTCCACCTACTGCGATACCCCTTGGTCTTCTCAATCTCCACCTGCTGAGAGATAGTAGACTTCAATATTGAAGCCTCATCGAACATGACGTCTCTGCTAAGGACAAATTTTCTGTTCTTAAGATCCCAAATCTTGTAACCTTTTATTCATCTCTTGAATCCTACGAACACTCCTTTCTTCGCTCTAGGCTCTAACTGTCTTCCTTAACATGGTAGTAGGCCGGACACCTAAATACCCTTAACGAATCATAGTCCTGATTAGCTTTCCCTGACCAAACCTTCAGAGGTGTTTTACCTCAGGCAACCTGTTGACGAGATAGCAAGCATATGCCAAAACCTCAGCCCAAAGCTCTTTAGTAATCCGGTGTTGGATAATATACATCAGACCTTATCTAGCAAAGTCCTATTCATCCTTTCTGCTAACCCTGTTTTGTTGTGGTGTTTTCCTTACTGTGAAGTGTCTGTATATACCCTCATCACGACATAGCTTTAGGAAAAGATCTGACTTATACTCACCTCCCTTATCTGATCGGAGGACCTGATCTTCCTTCTCGTATTTTTCTCCAATTCTTCTTCCACTTCGCAAACAATTCTAGAACTTCCCCTTTGTGCTTCATGGTATATACCCAACATCGCCTAGAATAATCATCAATGAAAGTCATAAAGTAGTGGTTACCTCCATAAATGCCATCTTGGTAGGTCCCCAAACATCGGTGTGAAAATAATCAGAAATTCCCTCGGTACAGTGAGTCGCTGTACCGAATTTCACCTTGGTCTTCTTTTCGATGACGCAATGTTCACAAAATTTCATTTGGAGGTTCTAGCACCTTTCAATTGATCTTGCTTTGCAAGAGTTTGCAAAGATTTTTCACCTATATGTCCATGTCTCATATGTCACAGCCTGGCAGAATCATCATCTGAATTTGTAGAAGTCGCCACCTGACCTATAACTATACTACCCTTCAAGTAGTAGAGATTATTTCAACGGACGTCCTTCAAAACCACCATTGAGCCTTTGGTCATCTTGAGAACACCATCTCTTATAGATACATCATGACTCAATGTTTTCAAAGCACCAACTGAGTTAAGATTCCTCTTAAATTAAGGTACATACTTTATTTCCTTCAATTCCTATACCATTCTATCGAACATCTTGATCTGGACTGTACCTATGCCTTCCATGTTACATGAGCGATCATCACCCATGATAACAGAACATTCATCTAGCTTCTCAAAGCTAGAAAATCAATCCCTGTTCGGGCACACATGACAGGTAGCTCCAGTATCTAACATCCATTCAGAATCTCCTGAGTAACCAACGATAAGAGTAATGACAGAGAAAGAGAATACCGATGAGTCTGAGTCTGATCCACCTGCCTGTGAAGTACTGGCGTTAGTACTAACCACCTGTGTGAGGTTTGCCTCAGTCTTTAACTCCTTCTTCTTACCTTTAGCCTTTGAACATTCAACCTTCCAGTGCTCTAGTTCTTTGCAGAATGTGCACTGGTTCTTCTTCAGATCTCTGAAATCTGGCCTAGACTTTGATCTCCCACTATTATCTTTGCCCTTCCTATTGGAACTTCTACCTCTTACCGCCAACGCATCTGCTGATGTACTCCCAGAAGAAGACAGTCTATCCTGCCTCCTTACTTCATAATTTACAAGAGCATCTGACATCTCATTATAGTTAAGTGTTTGTCTATCATTGATCAAAGTTAGAGTAAGGTCTCATACTCTTGGTCAGGAAGATAATACAGTAGAATCACCGTCTTATCCTCTTCATCGATCTTGACATCCACGTTAACTAAGTCTGTAAGAAGCTTGGTGTGGTTGTTCATGTGTTCATCAGTGGAGAGTCCTCTCTTCATCTGAAAGCGATAAAACCTTCTCTTCAATTGCAAACGCGACTTGATGCTTTTCGTCAGATATTCCTTCTCCAGGATCTGCCACAACTGCCTTGCAGATGTTTCATGTATCACATGATACTTGATGTCTTGTGTCAAACAAGACCTTATCAAAATCACACGCCATTCAATTCACCTTGTCCCAATCTTCTTCAAAGTAGAATCGCGCTTTTTCTCCAACCGTAGAGTGTCTTTGAGGTTTGATGCCGTCAATGCATCCATCACCTCACATTTTCACATACCAAAGTTGTTTTCGAACTTCACCACATCAATCTTCAATGGATGTGGTTCATGAATTTCACCATAGATGTAATATCTCTAGCCATCTTCTCAATAGATCCCTCAAAGCAATGCAAAAAATAAATGGAATTAGATCAAAAAACTAGATAAAGATAAGATCTTTACCTCAAAGTGAAACTCTAGGAGAGTTTCCGAAATGATCTACTCCACTGAATTTGATTTTTCAAGCAATCCAAATACTGTTCTAAGATTGGCACACGATCCACAAATAGTCCCAACGTTACTCCAAGATCAACACACGATCTCCGCCAAATAGAAACCAATGCTCTTGGAATCGATACACGATCCTACGACGAACCTGAGATGCTCTGTACCACTTGTTGCGCGCGCCTTGGCAACAACCCAATTGATGAACCCCATTAACTGAGAGAGATGCAACAGAGAAGTACCCAAAAGATAAGAATAATAAACAAGGGAGAAAAGCCAAAAACAATATTTAATAAGGTTCGGTAATTTGCCTACGTCCTCGGGGCAAGGGAGAGAGATTTATTGATTCAACAATCAAATACAAATTTTTCCTTGCATATAATTCATGGAGGCTCTATCCCTTTATTTATAGCCAGAGAGTCCCATGATTTTAGGAAACCACAATTGGATTCGACTTCAATTCAGAAACGAAGTCTGAATCCGAACAGGAGAAGCAGCCGCCTGTCGGCCGATCGAGCAGTCGACTGAACCCAACAGAGAGTTGGGCATGCCAGTCGGTCGACCGTGCCGGTCGATCGTTCTCCTTGCTACAGTCGACCGGGAGGTCGACTGAGCTGCACTTGTGCACGTTGTGCCCGCCGGTTCACTGGGCGGTCAGTCGGCCACAGTTTTAGCCTGTAATTCGCTGCGTTCTCGCTCTTTTTGGATTCTAATGCACTATTTCTTCCAATGAGTTTAAAAATCGTATCATAGCTTTTTATCTCCTCTCTCCCTACAAACTCAATCTAATCCAAAAATTCGAGCAAAAGTCTGTCAAACAGCCTAAGATATCCTCAAGAACCCAAACGGCCTACTTACATATCAATTAGACATCAAATTCAGTAGATCCCTACATAAACCTAGCGGATCGATGATATTAACCTACAGACAGGGGCGCAAGGGGAGCCATGTGACCCCCGACCCCACCCAAAATAAACTTTGGCTATGTAATTTGTGACCCCCTTCCCGGATTCGCTCCTGGTCGTCTCTCACACTCTCTCAAAGGCAGTTCCTCTTCCCAAAGTCCCAAATTCCTATTCAGAAGGATTTAATTTTGGTTTCAAGGATTTGGGGAACTCTAATTTTGGATCTCTTGGATCGAGATCTTAAGCATCATCAGTATCTATACTTAATCCTTTCCATGTATTGTTTAATTTCTTAGTCTTAGACGTTTCAATATAGGCTTTGATTTGTGAATAAGTTCTGTTATTTTGATGAAACTGAAGAACATTCTAGAGAAACAATTTTGAAGGGAAGATTAAAAAATAGGGGAAGATTAGTTATTTTAAATATAGCAAAAACATATCCGGTCATATGCAGTTAAATTCAAGTAACACTGTTGCTGCTTGACCATGAATTACATAGTGATGCACATTCTATTTTAAATGTAAAGGATTTTAGGGACATGTATTTGTTTTTTTTTTTTTTTTTTGCAACAATTTAATCTCTTAGTAAATTCACCAAAGATTCAACATTTGAGTTGTTAAAACCTTGAAATTCATAAGGTTTGCACAAGTTTATACTCCTGGAAGTAGACGATATGGTACTTCTATTTTTGTGTGACTAATTTTCCAACCTTACTTCTTTGGAACTATGTTTTAACTTGAAGGGAAGGGGAGTGAAAGGAACGCTAAGTAAACTCTGCTTTGCCTACAAACATTCGTGAAATAATATATTATTTTTCTTCCTTTTGTGCATGATGCTCATATATATGTGTATTTTTATAAATGTTTATGAGCCTCTCCTCTTGGTGGATTTCTCTCAAAAGTTAATAGGAAATGTTGGCGATTCTTTCTTTAATGTTATTGCGTGTTTTATTGAAAATCGCAACAATCACAAAGTAAATTGGTGTTTAGTTCATCTTCTGGTGGGCGAAGTATCATTTGCTTCGGTTAAGTCATTATGGCAAGTGGCGGAACCAAGGAGCAAGGAGGGGCATGCAACTTGTTTGACAAAATTTCCCACATGTCTTCCTTTCTCCGTCTATATGGCTTGCTTCATTTGCTTTTGCTGATTTTCTGAGCCATGTTTTTCTTTGTTGTTTATTAAATTTGACATAATAAATCCTATCTAGGTCTTCCCTAAATGACATGAAATTAAACTTTTGTTGCACGATAGAATGAGTGTTGGGTACGATGGCATTGCCACTGTGTGAGAAAAAAAGTGACCCCCCCCCCCCCCCCCCCCCCCCCACCCCACATAGATAACGGTTTTAAGATGAAATTTACTCAGGAAGTAAGGTGAAGTCTAGAGATTGTTGGGACTTACTATTCCCAGAGAAAGAAATAGAGATTCTCAGATCATGACACGGAGCGGACAGCGACGGGCGACCGGCACGACAGGCGGCGGGCGGTGATTTCTCTCGCTCATAAGTAGACTGAAATATTTGTGTGTGTGAGAGGGGATTTTATTTTGAGTTCGAGAATTTTAGATGACGTGGCATCCACGTGGCAATCATAAGGCATGCCACGTCAGGCGGGAGATAAAAGGGGAGAAGGCGGGAGGCAAATAGCATCTCTATAAAAAAAAAAAGATGATATGGTTTTTTTTACGCATATTCCCTCCAAAGGCTTGACTTTCCTTCAATATATAGCCCTAATTGTGTCCAGCGAACAAACCATCCACGACAGTCTGAGTTTGACTCGATGTTTAGCGCGATTCTGCCTCCTAATAAACGAGTAGAACTCAACAAATTGAACTCAAATTTATAAATGAATCTGACTCGAGATAGGCCTCATCGCTCACGTTTGGTCCGAATAAGCTAGACCTATGATACATACATCTATGTACATACTCATATATGTGTGTGTCTATACATGTATTACTTGAATAAATGTTATACGAATTCTACTAATTATTTCACATTCTCTTAAGTTAATCATGCAATATGCATCCATTTAATATAAACATAATTATGAACATGTATTGATTATGAACAAGATTATTAGAACTTGAAAGTATGTAACTTTTTTATTTTATTTTGATAGAATTTCCTTAATTAAGTTTATCTTTCATCTTTTAATAAAAGTAAAGATAACGTTCTTATTAACTAATATCAAGCTGAATCAAACTCATGATAGGAAAGTTACATGCTTCATTTTGGTTTTTTTTTTTTTTAAATAATTTTTAGCTTTCACAAGCCAAATTTGAAACATTCGAAACTCAAATCAAGCTCAAGTCAAAGTTCAAAATATAACTGAGCCAGACTCGAGTTAACTAGAAATAAATTTTGAGCTGAACTTGAACAAGGCTAGCTCGCTTAATTTCCTGGTGTATACACGTACCCCTACTACCACAACAACTTTTTTCACTATGACAAAACTAGTCCTTTGCATATACCATTGCTAACTTATTTTTTGCAATACTCCATATTCTTCATGTTAATAAAGCATTTTCATAGGAAAATAATGATGAATAATATATTTCTCGCTTTAGAGGGCCTTAAAAAGAATTCTATTGAGGAGGTATTAGTTGGAAATATAGATTCACTAGCATATCAAAATATAATTAGTTGAGTAAGTGATATGCTAAGAATGAATATGGGAGAAGGTAGGCAATTATTAAGTTCTAGTAAAAAATAACATATGCACCTGAATTTTTTTTTTAATACTCATTTCTTGTATTCAAAGATAGTTTTTTAAATAGGAACACAAAACACGATGTATAAGTTTTATCAGCAACATAAACTTTCATAATATTTGTAAGCAAAAGCAACATTTGTAAGGGTTTATAAGTAAAATTTAAATTTTCAATGATATATTATAAAATTGTCATGGTAAAAAAGTCATAAAATTATATGAGTTAACCACAAGCTGCTTAGAATTAAAAGGAAATACTCGAGAGTTATTGCGGGTAAAGAAATGAATAAAAAGCTAAGTTTCTTTTTGGTGTTTCTTCATATGTACGGCTCAAAAGTTAGGTTTTTCATCATTTATCACTTGAAGACTTTAATTGTGTTTATATCCTTTGGATTATAAAGAGTTAGCAATTTCATCCTCTACTGTCATAACTTCTCAATATAATAAAAAGTACCCTTATATAATTGACTTTTGCCATGATCCATAATTTTCTATATTAATAAAATAATTTTATAGATAAAAGGAGTAATAAAAGAACAGAAGGAACAAAAGGGAAAAAAAGAAGGGGAAGAAGCAAATAAGAGCCAGTAGGTAGAGTCATAGATTAACCAGTCATTAGGAAAAAGTAACACTCACATCGATTTTGGACTCCTCATGTGATTCCATGGATATTTTAAACTCATGGATCGCATAATTCATACCAAACATCAAGATGCCATTTTTTTTTTCTCTTAAATATTTATTGGTTGGTTTTCACTAGGTTAAGACTTCCGTTTGAGTGGAATTAAGAAGAGAGTTTAAAATCAACTTCTCTTAGACACTTTAAGAAAATTTTAGAATACTTTGCTTTTAAATTATACTTTGAACAAGAGATGATTTTCCAGGAGTATAAAGGAGAATACAGTGAGGGGAAAAAAGGAAAGATATCAATAAGATGAAGAACAAGTAACAGAGGAAAGGCAAGCTGCAGCCTAAGAATCACTTGCAACAAGAGCTAAAAATTTAAGAATGACCCTCATAGTGATTAGGTTTCACTGTTTTGAAATGGGGATAAGTGAGGAGAAATCTATCTGAAAACTGAATTTCTATCTGTCAGTGAATACACACTAAAACAATGAGAGCAGATAAAGACGCCTAAAGAATAGATTAAGGTAACCACCCAAATTTCAAAAAATTTGGTTGACAAATCCCTAATTGGAAGACAATACTATCCTTAAAGTTTTATAAAATTACAAGACTTCAAACTCTTCCTTCAAAATCCATGAAAGCACCCACCCAAATTGATGGAGGCACCCAACCAACACTCCTTCCTGCTCAAACTCCTCCCATTCCTTCAAAAAACCCTAAAAATTCAACTCATCCAAACCTTAAAATTCCATCCGCGTTGTTTTGTTGACACCTATGGATAAGCAACTCACTATTTTTGAGCACTACAACGATAGTAAGGTGAGTTTTTACTGCTTAAAATTCATTTTTTTCTTACTTTTTATCGGGTGTTGGTGGTTCGCCTTTTGTTTGGTTCGCACTTGACGAACAAAAGTCGTTTGTTTGAATGATCATTGCCGAATATTAACACAGTGTTCGGACAGTTTAAGCCGAACAATTTGCTCTTGTTCAGAAAATTGTTACCGAACAACACTAATTTATTCACTAAGTGAACTTTGAACGTAAAGAAAATGAACAGGCACAGGCTCACTCATTATGATGGTGGAGAATCATATGACAAGTGGACGATGATACCTGATACGAGATATCTCATATTATCCCACTAGTGTATGGTTTTATTCCTACTCTCACAGTCTTAATGTCTAACATTTTTGCTTCTCAGAATAGAGTCACTACCTCCTGCTATGCAATTGGGTTTGTCAATGACAACCACTTTATTGAGGTAAGTTCATTCTTATACAAATTTGAAATTTCATATTTTTTTGAGATATTTCATGTCAAGGTTGTTGTGTTTATATGCAGTTACACCTAAATAATGGACATTTGGTGCCCCATATCCTATAAAAGTGGCATGAGCACCAATTTCCATTGGTTGAAGGATGGGATGTCGCTTATGGAAAACAAATGCAAAGGTATTCTGATTTGTTTAGTAGTGATAATTCTATTGAATGTACAATCTCAATTGATCGAAACGAGTTTTGTAACAGAGATTTGTTTTTTATTCATTATGATTATGAACTATATTTAATCTCATTTTTTGTTATGAATTGCTCACTTATAATAATTCTCTAGTTGTTGCTTTAATTCTCTGAATGTAACATTCTGGCACTGTTTAACAGGAGAAAGCTAAACAAGAAGACTATGTTCAGCTTAGAATTTACGAACAAATGGCAAATGGATCGCACTCGGCCGAACTTACCTAACATGTTCGAACATGCATGTCCACACAAAAGAAAATTGCCGGCCACATTCTACCGAACAAAATTTTATTATTCGGTTATATCTGACCGAGCAGAGCATTCATCTTGTGAGAAAAAATCTTAACCAACATTGACTGATATCAAAATGTTTCATACTAATTTTAGAACATCAACTGAAAATTTTATTATATAAACATATGAAACAAACATTAACCAACAAATATTAAATACAACATACATATTTAATACATCTGAAATATACATATTTAATTCAATATGTTCAATCATGATTGTTATAACTGTTTAGTACAAATAACTAATCATGTCTCTTTCTAGTTCTACATTCATATCTTACCCTCGGATCAACATCACGGCCTTCTAATGCTTCTTTCATGCTGTATATGGTATGATATAGACCCTCTACATTATGTGGTCCAGAGGGCCCCAATTCAATGTCTGGTTTGACTATTCACAAAACATAAGGAAAGCGTTGCAGTAAATACAATAGGTTAACAAATTAAAATATACAAAAGGTAAAACATAACTTGACATATGTTACCTGCGTAAGCACATTGGTACCGGCGTCTGGCCCACGTGTATGACCAGTAGCGACCGCTGACATATTCTCTAAATTTTGAATGATGGGATGTGATATATGTCAATAGCACTCTATATATCCAACTACAACATCTCATGGCTGCGTCACTAGCTTGCTCCTTTCATGACGCGCTAGTAAATGACTCTGCCACCGATCCCCAAAACTAGGTACTGGCCCTTGGAGGACCCTCTTTTAACATTTTTTGGAGTAAGTGGTGGAGGCGGAATAATCTAAATCCTACCTAGTTGTCTGAGCATCCTTTCTGGATAGTAGGGTTCAACAATATCTATGCATTTAATGCAACCACTGAAAAAATAAATATCATGCAATAGATGGTGAACTCTGGTATCCTTATATGGATCTCATACCACCTACAAATGAAAACAACTATTGTTAATATAACTGTCATTGAAGTATGTACACAATTATATATTTCAATCACTTACATTATCCGCTTGCAATCAATCAAGTCTTTTCCTGTATTACTTTTAGGTTCTCCAATGAGGTTCCCGCTAATCCACTGGATACCCACATGTACACACGTGAAAGATCATCAATACAAGACATGTTATGAGGGGGCTGCAAGATAGGAAAGTGCTCACAGATCTATGCATGTTGATCAAATCATATTTATCAGCATTATATTCATATAAAATGATTTAATTTGTAACTAATAGTTTAATCATACCTCCAAAAGTGACAGGAATCCAACAATCTATTTAACTAAGGTTATGCATACCTGTAACTCCCCGTCTCCAAAATATGTACCTAGATATGTATTCAGATTTTTTAATTGTATTTTCTAATTTTCTGCTCGTATTTATTTTATTCTTGATTGTTTATATTAGTATTTTGTATCGGATACAGTATTGTGACTTAGAGTCGACCCCAGTCTGAACCGAGGACCCGATCCCAGTCTACTGCTTGATTTGACCTTTTTGATGTCTGATTTGACCGACATCAGTTTTAAATACCGTTTTCTAATATTTTAAATTTTTAATGATTTTCTATAATTTTTCTAAATTACTTAGTAAATCTTTAAAATCAGTGACGATCAATGTCACCGACCGATTCTTTGATTTTTAATTTATAAATGGAGTTAAATTTCTAGAAATTACTTTTACATTGTTATTCAAAATCATATTTTCTACTTTAATACATTTTTGAAGATTTTTTCGAATTTATCAAAATTCGTCTGAATCTGGTGTCGACCAGTATCGTCGATTGATTCCAGCATTTTAAATTGAAAATAGGATTGAGTTTATTCAATCCAATTTCACCATGTAGCTCGGTATAATATTTATTATTTTTGTGAATTTTTGGGATGTTTCTGGAATAGTCAAAATTTGACCAATTAAAAATAATAATTGGGTTTTCCCCAGATCTAGGAGTTTAATCTGATATTTTTCCTTTTTCTTTTTCTCTTCATTTCTTATTCTTTTTCTTTTTCTAATTTCCTCTCCACTTTTCTTTTCTTTCCTTTTTTCTTATCCTTCCTTTTCTCCACCACACAAATAATATCTGGATCCACCCCTTCTCTCTCATCCCCTATGACGCGAAGCTCCCCCTTCAACTGGTTGACGCGAAGCTCCCCAACCCAGTGAAATGAACCTCAGCCCCTGAGCCTGATTCAAGGCTCCTCCTTCTCTTCTCCTATAAAATTCACCCTCTCTCTAATTTTTCACTAAATCTCACTTAAACACTCACATTCTAATCTCTATCCCTTTCTCATCTTTTCCTTGGTGAACGACCACCTCCGCCAGCACTAAGCACCGACGTCGAGCCCCGGCGAGTTACCCAGGCTAGCCGCTAACCACTGGCGCCCTAATTGCTCCCCTCTTCTCTAAATTCTTTTCTCCTCCTCCTCTAAAACACCACCACCATCTCTATTTTCTTCTTCTTCTTCTTCAAAATTCTCCATCTCCAACTCAAATCCACCACCTCTACCTTCCAAATCTGATCATCCACCTCCAAATCCGGCCACGCATCACCCAAATTCAACTCCCTAACACCTCTTCCTCCTTCCTAATAACTCCAATTTCACTTCTCCACCATCAATTTCAACTCCAACACCCTAAGCCACCAACTTCACCTCCTAGACCACCTCTCCTCTTCCCTTGATGGCCGACCTCTGTTGGCCCAGAGGCCCATCGCTCTAGTTTTGATGATGATTAACTCATGTAGTTATAGTTTACTAATAATCTTGTGTTTAAATAGTTTCAGTTGTTGACCAAGAAATTAGTTGGTCTTTAGCTTCAACAAGGAGTTTTGAAGCTTTCATATGTAGATTTAAGAGCTCAAGCGTCAAGATCGCATCTAGCACTCGGTTGGAGTCAAGCTCGTTGGATCGCGTTTGGAGCGAGTTGACTTGGAGAAGGAGTTCTACAAGAAGACCTCGATTTGTTTTAGTTTAATATTGTTTAGATCTTGTGTAAAGGTAGATAGTATTGATATGCTCAAATTCACATACACACACAAGTTTAAATGTTTGGTTTCGATTTAATCGGTTTTGGATTTCAAGTAAAAAACATAAATATATATCGTATATGTATATTAAATTCTATCCATATACAATATGCTTTAAAGTTTATTTCAATATCATGTTTTTGTATTTACATAAGTTTTGAAAAAAAATCAGATTTCCATTTCAAAGTTTGGTTTGTGGAAAATACGGTTTTCATTTAAAGGCTAAATTTCAATATCACAAAAATAGTTCAAATAGTTTATAATATGTATTGAATTTTAGTCACACATATTTGTATTTTAAAGTTCTTATAAGAACATATTTTTTTGGAATTTATGTGATTTTATGAGATTTAATTGAAGTTAAAAAGACAAGTTTTCAATACCCAAAATCCTAGCCTGCTGCACTGGCGGTCGACTGGACAGTCAACTGATGTGCACAGGACGTGCACAAAGGCCAGTCATTCGGCCGGTCGACCGCACGATCAACCGACTGAAAGCACCCCACTCTTGAGTGGGGGCCGGTTGACCGAGCGATCGACTGGAGGCATAACGGTCATAAAAATGACCGTTGGCCAGTCGACGAGGCGGTCGACCAAAAGGGCATTTCTGCCCTTTCCTGGCTGCCAACGGGCAGATTTTTGATGGGTTATAAATACCCATCCCATTGGGCTGTTTTTATAAAGTTTTGGAAGAGCAAATTTTCCCATCTTCTTAAGTGCTTTAGCAACAAGTTTTCAAGAGTTTTTGGGCTTAAAGATTTTATCTTTATTTTTTTAAAGGGTTGAAAAATTCAAAGAAAAAGAGAGTATTTGGGAATTAGTTATGATCTTCATTTATATTTCTCTCTAGATTTTTTTCTCAAGAGTTTTTCTTTGTGATTTTGATTTCTAAACTCTTTATTTTCTCACACTTGAGCTATTTATCTATCCTATCTATTAGGATCGTTATTTTGTGAAGAAAATTAGTTTGTGGTTTAGTGAGACACCAAGTATTGTAAACCTTCTTTGCTTTGAGTTATTGTTATCCCTCTTGTGTAGAGGTAATTGTGGAGGTTGTGTTTGAGTTGGTTGTTATCCCTCTAACTGTAGAGGTGATTGTTGGAGTGTTGGCTTTGTGTCTTATCCCTCTAGTGAGAGGTAATTGTTGTTTGGCTTAGTAGTGCCCTATCCCTCTATTGAGAGGTTGATCTTGTGTGGCTTAGTGCTTAACCTCTTAAGTAGAGGTTATTGTTGTTTGAGAGAGAAGTTGTGTACTCCAAATTTGTATTACCCAAATCCTCAGTCGAGGTTCCCTATGTGAGAAGTCCTGTGTGGACGCATTAGTGAAAATCCTTCTGTGTGAAGGCGGGGACGTAGAGCTAGGTGCTCAAACCTCGAAATATATCCTTGTGTTTGCGTTTGATTCACTATCTCTAACTCTCTCTTATAATGTGCATTACATCATATTGTTCATATCATTTATATGCTTGGGTTTAATTGTGTGCCATACTTAGGTTGAACCAAGAGAGTTTTACATAGCACCTCAACTCTTGTTTAGAGGAATTTAGAGGAGACAGTCAAGAGCCCTTCACCGGGAATTCGGCTACACTCTTTGGTTACACTAAGTGTGTTGCAATTTATTTTTATTTCCGCATTATTTGTCATTAGATTAGCCGTACACCTATTCACCCCCCTCTAAGTGTACTTACAATTGGTATCAGAACCTACGCTCCTGATATTAGGTTTAACCACCTAGGAGTCAGATCTTGGATAGCTAATCTATATTTGCATTGCACAAATCTAGTTTACATTCATGGATTTCCTGACCCCTCCTATGTTTGATGTTTCTAATATCGATGTATGAAAGCTTAAGATGAGTATGCATCTCAAGATCCTAGGTATGCATGTGCATCTTGCCGCTACCAAGAAATCTTATCTTAGTAATAGTAAGCATATAAAGACCAATGCACAAGTCCTTGAGGCACTTTGGAGCACTCTAAGCAAAGATTATTTATCTATTGTTTCTCATTGTGATTCTGCTTTTGCAGTGTGGAACACCTTGACCTCTCCCACGCTACAACGACGAAATATGTGGAGGAGAAATCTAGTGAGGATGAATCTGAACAAACTTGCTACATGGTCAAAGGGAATGACTCCCTTGAGGTAAATTCGGAAACTCATCTAGATGATTGTGCTAATTCTTCAAGTGATGATTATGTTGATGCAGATGCATTAAATGAAGAACTATATCTTGTTTGTGAAAACTTACTTGAAAAATATCAATTTTTGAAAAAGAAAACTTTTAAAATGAAAGAAGAAAATAAGAATTTGTTTTCAAAATTTAACATGGCTTTGCAAGAGAGAGATGAGATTTCAAATGAAAAGGACTCTTTGAAATCTCAACTTGAACTTGCTCTTAATGAAAATAAAATTTTGAAAAATAAAAATGATTGCAATGATGTTTTGAACAAAAATAAAGTTTTAACTTCAAAACTTGATTTGATATTAAAAGAAAATGAATCTTTAAAAAATAAAATTACTTCAATTTCAAAAGAACTAGATTTGGTTTTCAAGAAAAATATTTCTTTGAAAAATGATATTGATTCACATGTTTGCCATGTTTCACCATCTAGTATACCCATTGCATGCTCCACTTCTTCTAACATTGAAAATGACATAAATATATTAAAGAAGAATGTTGATTGTTTGGACTCCACTTTGAGCCAATGTGCCATGAACCACATACGGTTGAAATCTATGTTTCACAAGAAACATACTCCCCCTATGCATGCACACAAATCACGGCATACACATGCCTCTCATGCTCATACTCATGACACCATGTATGCTCATGTGTACACATGTACACATTGTGGACGTAAGGGCCACCTTGCAAAGTTTTGTTATGATAGATTATATAATGTAAATTTTATAAATAGATTTGTTTGGGTTAGGAAAGGTGCTAACCCCCATGGACACAATAGAGTATGGGTACCAAAAATCACCCCTATGATATTTGATGTAGGTGTGGGCTCTCACTCGACGTGAGAGTATTGGTGCCTTGACGGTGAATGTGTATGTGCTTGATAGACACTCTTTGGATGCATCTCCTTTAGGGAAGTTTGATAGGAGGACCACAATGATTTGGAGATCTAAAAATGTGCCCTAATGGCTCTGGTAACAATCTCTAACTCCTTATTTAGTTTACATGCTTTCATATTGTTGATTTTTGGCATGTTTTGGCTTTTCATGTTCATTATGCTTAAATACCATGTTAATTAGACTAGTGATATGCATATAAAGTATTGAGATACACCCATATTCATATGAATCTATATTTTGTGTTCTCACTTTAGTTTAACTATTGTGTTTATCCTAATCTAAAACAAGTGCATTTAGCCTAATGATTATATTATTTTTGTTCATGATTTTGCACTTCATGTTTTGATTAGATATTTAGATGCAGTTTTCATTATAACTTGTGTATAACTTGTGTATATACTTGTACAACTAATGAGCCACATTTGATTTTTTATATGTTTGTGCGTAATTGCTCATTTGTACCCATTAGATGTACTAATATAGCCAAGTTTTGATGATTCGTACATTTTTGACTTGTATTCCCTATTTTTGTGTATGTTTTCATAAATATATGTTTAACTTCAATATATGTTATTTTGTCTAAACTAATAGACATACATGTACATCCTTGAGCCACTTGCCTTCATGCATATATTTTTGTGGGCTCGTTTATATTTGGATATGTATGTATACTCTAGTTTGTACAAAACATATATATACCTTGAAATATATGTAGTTTTGATGATTTTCATATTTTTAGTAAGAAATTTCATATTAAGCACAAATGCTATTTCTATGATTATGTTTTTCACATAATTCTTGTACACTTACATTACTTGATGTTTTCTCATGATGTTATTTTCATGAGTCTTATATGTGCTTTACAGACTTTGAGTATCAATTGTTGAGTGATTTTCATGTTTTCATGGATATATTCTTGTTTTACTCCTTACTTGAAGGACTTCATACTACTTTTCAAGATTATCATAAAACTAGTTGCGTTATTCTTCATTTTGATAGAGTTTTCAAATATGTTAAAATTATTTTCAAATCCTATTTTTGAAAACCCCTACCATCAAAGGGTGGTTGGATGGGCGACCATGCCTTGTATGATCCTTATTGAAAATCTATTTAAATATGTGCATGAATAGGGAGGTAGTATGAGTTATACACTTGATCCTCATCATATTTTCGATTGGTATCACAATTGATATTTTTTTTGTATATTCATATTTGTGTTTTCCTATATATGTATGTTTCAAACTTCATATCGTATCAATTTCGATTGGTATTTATATTTTCATACATATATATGTGATTTGATAGTGCTTACATCATTTTTATATCTTAAAACATAAATTTTGTTTATGCTAAGCTTGATTTACTCATTAATGTCAATTATTTTTCAATTGGTATCCACTACAAGCTCATGCATTATTTTTATTGGTATTTCATAAAGGGGGAGAAAATTTATGTTTCATCTTTCAATCGGATTTATTTTCAATTAGTATCTTACTCCTATTCTTTATGATGAAAAATGCTTTGTTTGGTATATGCTAACATTTTCAATCTTGGTATCAATAATCTTAATTGGTATTATTCTCAAATTGGTATCTATATTGAAATGAGTTGTGTTTACCTAAAATTTAGTTTTTACTTTCAATTGGTATCAAAATTACAAATATTTACAATTGGTATCAATACCAAGTTTTACAATATATATATATTTCAATTGGTATCATAAATGTACAATGTTTCATTTTCTATTGGTATCAAAAAAATTTACAAGATATTTTCAATTGGTCTCTTTTGGTGTCTTAAAATTTTGTTTATTTTCAATTAGTATCATAAATTGGTATATTTTTGAAATGTATATGCAAAGGAAGATTAACATCTTCTTTATATATAGATTCATGTTGTGTGTATTTCATATTGAGGTGATTGACCTCACTTTGGTATGTAGTACATGTCTGAAGGGGGAGCTTCACATCTCCTTTTATACATGGTATATTATGCTTTATGTGGTTAGGGTTTAGTCATCTCTTTCATATAAATGCCTGTATGCGAGGGAGTTAACTTTGCATCTCTCTTTTTCATGAATGTATATCGCATTTATATAACTTTATTGTTTGAATTGCCAAAAAGGAAAAGAATTTTTTTTGAATTTATTTTTGCCCCTTTGTTGATGACTTGACAAAAAGGGGGATAGAAATTTGGAGTTATATATATACTTGTTTATTTTTTCAATTGGTATCAGAGCATATATGTTTTGTTTATGCAAAAAGGGGAGAAGTAGTCCTCATTTAGGCATAAATGTGTTGTTTTGTTTATGAGTATTCATTGCATATCTTTATGTTTATTGATATGCATGAGTTAAGGGGGAGCTTCTATGAAGCTTAACTTTGATCCATGCATATATAACTCCATGAGTTTTGTCATCATCAAAAAGGGAAAGATTGTTGGCCCAGAGGCCCATCACTTTAGTTTTGATGATGATTAACTCATGTAGTTATAGTTTACTAATAATCTTGTGTTTAAATAGTTTCAGTTGTTGACCAAGATATTAGTAGGTATTTAACTTTAACAAAGGAATTTTGGAGCTTTCACATGTAGATTCAAGAGCTCGAGCGTCAAAATTGCATCTAGCACTCGGTTGGAGTCAAGCTCGTTGGATCGCGTTTGGATCGAGTCGACTTGGAGAAGGAGTTTTACAAGAAGACCTCGGTTTGTTTTAGTTTAAGATTGTTTTGATCTTGTGTAAAGGTAGATAGTATTGATATGCTCAAGTTCACATACACATACAAGTTTAAATGTTTGGTTTCGGTTTAACATGTTTTGGATTTCAAGTCAATAACATATATATATATATATATATATATATATATATATATATATATATATATAGATAGACTTGTATCCTTTCAAAAGGATTTGATCCCGATCCTTCCCACTCAAACTCAACCCTCCAACATTCGAATACAAGATCCACTCCGTTGAAGTTGATCTATACTATTTCAAGTATTTATAAACCAAAAATCAAGTGTTTTAAATACTTTTTGCCCATCCATCAAGTAGGGGAAAAACGGACGGCCTAAATAGTGAGTTGGTTAGTTTAACGGTGTAGAACATTTGAAATCTAACAAAAATTAGTTTATAGGGGTTTTTAAATGTTTAGATCATAATGAAATGGCCGGATCGAGAATTTGTATGTCTAAAGACATAGATCTAACCAACTCACTACTTTCGGCCGTCCATTTTGCGTCGCTTGATGGATGGGCAAAAAGTATTTAAAACACTTGATTTTTGGTTTATAGATACTTGAAATAGTATAGATCAACTTCAACGGAGTGGATCTTGTATTCGAATGTTGGAGGGTTGATTTTGAGTGGGAAGGATCCGGCATCAAATCCTTTTGAAAGGATACAAGTCTATCTCTATATATATATATATATATATATATATATATATATATATATATATTGGATTCTATCCATATACAATATGCTTCAAAGTTTGTTTCAATATCATATTTTTGTATTCACATAAGTTTTGAAAAAATCAAATTTCCATTTTAAAGTTTGGTTTGTAGAAATACGGTTTTCGTTTAAAGGTCAAATTTTAATATCACAAAAATAGTTCAAATATTTTATAATATGTGTTGAATTTTAGTCACACATATTTGTATTTTAAAGATCTTATAAGAGCTTATTTTTGTAAAATTTATGTGATTTTATGGGATTTAACTGAAGTTAAAAAGATAAGTTTTCCATACCCAAAATCCTAGCCTGACTGCACTGGCGGTCGACCGGACCAGTGGTCGGTCGACCGACACGGTCGACCAATGTACACGGGACGTGCACAAAGGCCAGCCATTCGGCCATTCGGCTGGTCGACCGCGCGGTCGACCAACTGAAAGCACCCCACTCTCGGGTAGGGGTCCGTTGACCGAGCGGTCAACCGTTGGCTTTGGCCCGGTTGATTGAGCGGTCGACTGGATGCACAACGATCATAAAATGACCGTTGGCCGATCGACCGGCGGTCGACCGGAAGCCCAGTTCTGCCCTTTCCTGGCTGCCAACAGGCAGATTTTTGATGGATTATAAATACCCATCCCTTTGGGCTGTTTTTATAAAGTTTTAGAAGAGCAAAATTCTCCATCTTCTTAAGTGTCTTAGCAACAAGTTTTCAAGAGTTTTTGGGCTGAAAGATTTTATCTTTATTTGTTTTAAAGGGTTGGAAAATTCAATGAAAAAGAGTCTTTGGTAATTGGTTTTGATCTTCATTTATATTTCTATCTAGAGTTTTTTCCAAGAGTTTTTCTTTATGATTTTGATTTTCAAACTCTTTATTTTCTTGCACTTGAGCTATCTATCTATCCTATCTATTAGGATCATTGTTTTGTGATGAAAATTAGTTTGTGGTTTAGTGAAATCACCAAATATTGTAAACCTTCTTTGCTTTGAGTTGTTGTTATCCCTCTTGTGTAGAAGTGATTGTGGAGGTTGTGTTTGAGTTGGTTGTTATCCCTCTAAGTGTAGAGGTGATTGTTGGAGTGTTGGCTTTGTACCCTATCCCTCTAGTGAGAGGTAATTGTTGTTTGGCTTAGTGCCCTATCCTTTTATTGAGAGGTTGATCTTGTGTGACTTAATGCCTTGCCTCTTGTGTAGAGGTAGTTGTTGTTTGAGAGAGGAGTTGTGTACTCCAAGTTTGTATTACCCAAATCCTCAGTGGAGGTTCCCTGTGTGGGAATTCCTTTGTGGACGTATTAGTGAAAATCCTTCTGTGTGAAGGCGGGGACGTAGAGCTGGGTGCTCGAACCTCGAAACATATCCTTGTGTTTGCGTTTGATCTACTATCTCTAACTCTCTCTCTCTTATATTGTGCATTGCATCATATTGTTCATATCATTTATATTCTTGGGTTTGATTGTGTGCCATACTTGTGTTGAACCAAGAGAGCTTTACATAGCACCTCAACTCTTATTTAGAGGAATTTAGAGGAGACAGTCCAGAGCCCTTCACTGAGAATTCGGCTACACTATTTGGTTACACTAAGTGTGTTGCAGTTTATTTTTAATTTCGCATTATTTGTCATTAGATTAGCCGTACACCTATTCACCCCCCTCTAAGTATACTTACTGTTGGCCCAAAGGCCTTCCACCCTAGTTTTGATGATGATTAACTCATGTAGTTATGTGTACTAATAATCTTGTGATTTTAGTTTCAGATCATTAATCAAGATATTAGTAGGTGATTAGCTTCAACAAGATGATTTGGAAGCTTTCACATGTTGATTCAAGAGCCCGAGCGTCAAAGATCATATATAGCACTTGCTCGGTGGATCAAGGAGTTTTGGATCGAGTCGGCTTGGAGATTGCGCTCTACAAGAAGACATCGATACCATAGTTTAATTTTGTGTTTAGATCCAAATTGTAAAGATTAGAATAGTATGATATGCTCAAGTTCACAACACACACGTTTCATGTTTTGAATATTGGTTTTCGGTTTTTTCGGTTTTAAGTTTAACCGATCTTAGTTTTCATGAATAGATAGATCAAAACAAGTTTACATGGTTTAATGTATATTAGATTTGTTCTATATACATGCATGCTTAATTTCCTAGACAAACTTAGTTTTGACTTACTTATTCATGTGTTTTATGTTTTGGTATTTTTGACAAAACATATTTTGGAATTAAAGTCAAAACATGGATATATATTTGTTTCATGTATATTGGATTTCTATCCATATGCATCATGCTTCAAAATGTTTAAATATCATGTTTTTGTATTTATATGAGTTTTGGACAAAATGTATTTTCTATTCAAAAATCCAAGTTTTAGAAAATACGGTTTTTTATTTTTAGGAAATATTGTAAGATACAAAAATAGTTTTAATTGCTTGATATTTGAGTCAAAACTTTTATCATATGTTTATATATCAATGCAAATTGTCAAAACTATTTTTGGGGATTTTTAAGTAGTTTACAAGAATTTATTAGATATTTAATTCCTTAGTTTTCTGACCAGAACAGCCTCTACCAGGCTAGGTCGGTCGACCCGAACGGTCGGCCGCACCAAGTAGCCGGTCGACCGTTAGGGTCGACCGACGTGCACGGATACGTGCACGCTGGCTGCACATTGGGCCGGCCGACCGCACGGTCGACCGACTGCATGCAGGCTAGTCTCTGTTTGTTTCGGTCGACCAGGCGGTCGACCGGTAGCTGGCAACGGGCAGAATTTGACCGTTGGACGGTCGACCGGCCGATCGACCGGCAGGGTATTTTTGGCAGATTTGGCTGCCAACGGCTATATTTTTCTGGGGGCTATAAATCCCCCATTAATGGCCAGTTTTCTCTAAGATTTTTTGTGTGCGAATTTTTCCTTACTCTCTGGTGTTTTCACAGCAATCAAAAGAAGTTTTTGGATTCAAATTGAACAATCTATTTGGTGTTTTTTGCTAGGGTTTGGAATATCAAAGAAAAGGGTTTTTAGGAAAAAAGATTTAATTCAACTTCTTCATCTTTGTTTCAGTTTTTCCCAGGATTTTTCTTTGTGATTTTGATTTCCATTCCATTGTTTTTTCTCCACACTTGAGCTACATCTACTTTCTTATTCTATAGGATCTTTGTGTGGGAGATAGAGATTGTTTGTGGTTGTTGTTTAGACCACCAAGTTGTAAACCCAATCTTTTCTTGGCTTTGTGCCTTTGGGTTGTATCCCTCAAGTTGTGAGGTGATCCTTGTATTGGTTTGTGCTAATCCCTCAAGTTGTGAGGTGATTGTTGTTGGCTTGGAGTTGTGCCTCAAGGAGGAGGTTGTGTTTGTAAGGAGAGGAGTTGGGTACTCCTTGTAATTGTGATTGCCCCAAATCCTCGGTGGAGGTTCCCTTTGTGGGAGTCCTTTGTGGACAAGCTAGTGGACTTAAAATCCTTCTGGGTGAAGGCGGGGATGTAGAGCTGGGTGCTCGAACCTCAAAACATATCTTGTTGTTTGCGCTTGATCCCTTGGCTCTTACTCTCTCTCTCTCTCTCTCTCTCTCTCTCTCTCTCTCTTTACTTTGTGCCTCTCATCAATTCATATTGTTCATTCATAATTGCTTGGCTTGTTTGAGTGTGCATCTTGTGTAATTGCAATTAGTTTTTAAATTCCGCTTTAAGTTCATTAGATTAGCATAATCACCTATTCACCTCCACTCTAGGTGATTTTTCACTTACAACCTCCTCCCCTACTGGCCGCATGCTGCCTCCCCATCGCCTAGCCGCGCGGCCAGTCTGGCTGGACCCAACCTAGGTCCATGGCCTGGCCGTGAGTAGGACAGGCTGTGGCTTGTTCTTTCTCTCCACACTCTCTCATCCCTGGTTTCTCTCTCATGAAACTAACTATAGCACGTGCACGTGTGTGTTTTGGATTTCCTAGAGTTTCCTTACATTCGGTGGATTTAGGCAAGTGTTTCTCACCTTATTTATAGGGATTTTCAAGCTTCGATGGGTGAATTATGATTTTGAAAATTTATGTAAATTACTGCATTGGGTTTGCATTTGTATTAGTGATTCTGTGGGTTGTATTTGTATATGTGGATATGTATTGTATCAGCGTTGATCTGTATTTGTGGGATGAAGACTTGTAATAGTGTTGGGAATTTCTTGTATTTGTGGCACTGTTTTGTATTCTGGATTTATTGAAAATTTGGTCGACCCTTCGCGGTTATTAGCCTTTAGGCTCAGCCTCTGGGCTTAACCGCTCTGCACTTTTATATTTTCGGACTTAATCTTCTAGGTTTTTTTACAACTCCGCCAAGAGGCGAACTTAGTGCATAGCGCTTTACCGCAAACTTGCCCGAGTGTAGCTTCGCCTAGAGCATGGCTTCACCACGAGCGTTAAGTTGTGTGTTCATACACCGGTTCTGCCGTGAGCATCTAGCTGTGCCGCGTGTGGGGCTTCGCCGCGTGTGTTAATGCTTGGTAGAATTTAGAGAAATACCGTGTAGCTTAGGGCTAACGGGTCGTATCCATGAGAAGAGATGTGATGCAACCTTTTCGTTATTTTGGGAAAAACAAGTTTTAGTGTTTATATTTTTTAGATGAAAAAGAAGATGGAGTATAAAGAAATGATTTAAAGAAAAATTGAAGATTAGAATAGGTTTTGAAAAAGTGATTCTTTTAAGAAGCTTGAAAATGCGTGTTTGTTTGTATTTAATAAAGAGAAATCCAGGCTCATTGTTCTATTATTCAACTATGTGTTATTTTCTTGAAAGTGATGATGCCTCAACTAGTCATAGGCCAAAGTAAAACTTGATTTTTAGAAGAGATCAAGTAAAACACATAAGATGAATTTTGAAAGTTTACTTCTTTTTTGAATAGTTCTTAAATGGAATGTTAAATCATCAAGATTTTTTCAAGTATGAAATAAAAACTAGTTTAAGACTTACTTTCAAGATTGAAGTTTAAATAAGTTCAAGCCCATCCTCATGTGCCTTTAAGAACACTCGCCAATATGCAAGACTTAATTTAGACATTCATATGATTCCGTTGGATCCTTTTTATAGAAATCTTTCAAGAAGAATACTTATAGAAGAAGGAGAATGTGAGTCCAGAAAACCAATTTAGTTACTCAAAATAAAGAAAGAACAAATAATAAAATGAATTAAAAGCATAGACATACCAGTTAGTAGGACTGTAAATGGCACCCGAAAAGCCGATCTGATCTTTTACTAATGGATCGTGTTCGGATCTAAAAACTAAACCTGAAATCCTTATCGGGTCAGGTTGGGGTATTACTATTTCAAACCTGAAACCCGATAACAAACCCGAAAAGAGAGTAATGTTATAAAATGGTACTTATCATCATGCATTTCACTATATTTAAATAATAAAATTATAAAAATTAGAACTTCATCATATTATTATAAAACAAAGTATATAAATTTTCATTTTCATCTAATAAAATTGAAATACACTTTAAAAGATAACTCTCATTGAAACATTAATACACCTATTTAAAATCCGAATTCGACCCCTGATAAGAAAGATGAGACTCCGACCCGAAACCGAATTCGAACCCGAATTCTTTATCGGGTTCAGGTTCAGATATGGCATGGATTCGTTCCGAACCCGACCCGTTTACACCCCTACCAATAAGATTGAGTAGAGTTAAGCAATGCGAATCTCCTTTAATTGTCACTTCAATGGTAAATTACACACTCCTTTTCTCTTTCTCACTTGTTTCTGGACTAAACTACAAATGAAAACTTAGATACAACTTCTCATTAACTATCTAACAATTATCCAAAACTTTAAAAATAAAGCAAGAATTTACTCCTAGTCTTCGTCTCTTTTCTTCACGAAGTTTCTGATATTTATAGGAAAAACTAGAGGGAGAGGAGTGAGCAGATAGGGGGAGTAAATGTTCACCGTATCTCAACAAGATTGCAGCAGAAACGCGACATTTGCGACATTTTTACGACAGTTTTGTGGCCAGATGGTCAGATCCGGAGGGTGCAGCTCCCTAATTTCACGATCCGTCTGTTTGTTTAACTGTTTCTCGATTTGCTTTACAGATTTGATGATATCTCTGTTGATCCTCAAGCTTAACCGAATAAATCTAAGTATAATCAGTTTCTATTTGGTATTACTTGCTCCGATTTGCTTTAATCTCCTTAAAATTTCTGCATATTTGTCCTGATCCTTGATTTGATTTAATTTTGAATTAAATCAGAATTTAAATGGGTTTTTGGGCTCGTTTCTCTTTCCTCTCTTTTAGTAAAGGCCTGCATATAATTTAGACAATAAATAAGATTAAAAACAGAGTTTATTAAATAATAAATATGGGAACGTGATAATAAATATGTCGTATCAGTGACCGATCAGTTAGCTCTATCAGGAATGAGTTAGCTTTTAGCATTCTACACTTGCTTCCCTGGGAGTGCAACCCTGTTGTGTATTGCGGCTCAGTTCCATTGGACACGGTCGAGCTACGCCCCAGCTTCTCCAAGCCCCGCCTGGATAATTAATAGATTAATTACCATTAATATTATAATTGTGAAGAGTTTGAAACGTTTTCTTGTACCGTTTCTCAGTATCTATTCTGCTTTTCTAAAAACTGTATCATTTTTCAGAGTTTGTACCAATTTCATGTACTTGTACCATTTTCTCATATTTCGTTATGCGACAGTATTACACTTGCTATGTTAGTCACTTAAAGCCAATAATTGTCATATTATCACATTGGCACCTGACACTTGTCATGCTTATCTATTGACTCATGTTTATCACATTACAGAAATTAAATAATTTTTATCATGTTATACTCTTGCACCCGTACTCCGGTACCTGACATGCTCCTGCTATTCTTGTAAACTGATAATTACATAATAATCGTTAAAAAAGATAACTTTCATTAGGTCAGGTGAACCGATGGATATTAATATGTGTTCGTGTTTACGGTAGTATTAGGTACAGTGTACAACCCAAACATCTGGTTTTACCTGAGGGCCTCTAGGTGTAACAAGGGTGCGCTGACACCCTCCTTCCTGTTACTTTCCTAAAAATGGCATATAAATAAGATCCTTCTCCTTCCCATGCCTTGCAATATGTTATGTATCAGCAACGGAACATCTTGGGCCGTTGTCCCAAGTATGCACGGGCCCACTGTAAATTGTTCGTTGATACCCATGTTGGTTTCCAATAACACTCTTGGATTACTCAAATGTAGATGCATGTGTGTTGGGACGCTAATACACATACCTAGACATATAGGTAGGACGAGTAATATAATAATAAATAATAGGACTAATAAAATATGAATTGTTTATGCTTTGTCACTTTTATCCTTTAGGCAATTAGGGGTGTGTAAACTCAAAGTATAGTGATATGAGATAGGGTATATATTGTTGGCTCAAAGGCCCATCTCTCTAGTTTTGATGATGATTAACTCATGTAGTTATAGTTTACTAATAATCTTGTGATATATAGTTTCAGATATTTGACCAAGATATTAGTAAGTGATTCTCTTCAATAAAGGTGTTTTGGAGCTTTCATATGTTGATTCAAGAGCTCACGCTCAACATCGCATCTAGTACTCGGTTGGAGTCAAACTCGTTGGATCGCGTTTGGATCGAGTCGACTTGGAGAAGGAGTTCTACAAGAAATCCTCAGTTCATTTAGTTTAGATATGTTTAGATCATTGTAAAGATTAGATAGTGTTGATATGCTCAAGTTTATATACACACACAAGTTTTAAGTTTATTAGTTTTAGTTTTTCGGTTTAACCGATTTTGGATTTCATGTCAAAAACATAGATAGATATCTTGATATGTATATTGGATTTTATCCATATAAATATTTTTTAAAGTTGTTTCAATATCATGTTTTTGTATTTACATTAGTTTTAGAGAAAACGGTTTTCCATTTCAAAAATCTAAAGTTTGAAAAATACAATTTTTGTATTTAAGCCAAATTTCAATATCACAAAAATGGTTCAAATTATTTATAATATGTGATAAATTTTAGTCACACATATTTGTATTTCAAAGATCATTAAAGGACTTATTTTTGTGGAATTTATGTGTATTTTGTGGGATTTTTTAGAATGCAACAAGCCAAGTTTTTAATCCCTATAATAGCTGGACCTGGCCTTCTGCCGGTCGACCTGATGGTCGACCGCTGCAGAAATCGGTCGACCGGTCCGGTCGACCGACGTACACAGACGTGTACGACAGCTTGGGCTGGTGGGCCGGTCGACCGGGCGGTCGACCGGGCAGAGAGCTTTGCTCTCTGGAAATGGCCACGTCGACCGGCTGGTTAACCGGCAGAGAGCTGCTGCTCTCTGTATTCAGTCCTGATCGACCGGGTGCTCGACCGAAGGCACAACGATCATAAAAATGATCGTTGGCCGGTCGACCGGGCAGTTGACCGGAAGGGCATTTTTGCCCTTTCCAGACTGCCAACGGGCAAAATCTTTGAAGGCTATAAGTATGCCTTCTCTTGAGTTATTTTATACTTGTTTTTAAAGAGAAAATTTTCTCACCTTTATAAGTGTTTAACAGCAAGTTTTTAAAAGAGTTTTGGGCTTAAAGATTTCATCTTTATTTGTTTTAAAAAGGGTTGAAAAATTCAAAGAAAAATAGAGTATTTGGGAATTGGTTTTTGTTCTTCATTTTTATAGCAATTTAGAAGTTTTCCCAAGAGTTTTTCTTTGTAATTTTTTTTCCAAATTCCTTATTTTCTTACACTTGAGCTATTATATCTATCCTATCTATTAGGATCTTGTTTTGTGAGGAAAATTGATTTGTGGTTTAGTGAGACCACCAAGAGTTATAAACCCTCTTTTATTTGAGTTCCCTCTTGCGTAGAGGTGACTCTGAAGGAGTGTTTGGTTGTGTTGGTATCCCTCTAAGTGTAGAGGTGATTGTTGTGGACTTGTGGCTTAGTGCCTTATCCCTCTAGTGAGAGGTTGATCTTGTTTTGGCTAAGTGCCCATCCTTCTAAGTGTAGAGGTGATAGTTGTTGTGGCTTGCCTCTAAGTGTAGAGGTTGTTAGGTGAGAGAGGAGTTGTGTACTCCAAGGTTGTATTACCCAAATCCTCAGTGGAGGTTCCCTGTGTGGGAAGTCCTGTGTGGACGATATAGTGGAAACCCTTCTGTGTGAAGGCGGGGACGTGGAGCAGTGGCTCGAACCTCGAAACATATCTTTGTGTATGTTATTGATCCACTATCTCTAAACTCTCTCTTTATCTTATTAAGCATTGCATCATATTGTTCATATCATATATATGCTTGGGTTTGATTCTGTGTCATACTTGTGTTAAACCAAGAGAGCTTTACATAGCACCTCAACTCTTATTTAGAGGAATTTAGAGGAGATAGTCCAGAGCCCTTCACTGGGAATTTGGCTACACTCTTTGGTCACACTAAGTGTGTTGCAATTTGTTTTAATTCCTGATCGGTCGCTAATATTATACATTCATTATCATATCTCATACTTATTATAAAATAAATTCTGTTTTTTTTAATTATTGTTTAATTTATTTGCAGGCCCATTCCTAAAGGAGAGGGAAGAGAATGAGCCTAAAAGCACATCAAATTCTGATTTAAATCAGAATTAATTCGAAGTCAGTAAATCAGGGCAGATCAGGTCGGTTCAGATCGATTGAAAATCAGTTAGAACAAATCCCTACAAATCAATCGGTTGAAGCCAAAGATCAAAGGCCATTTCATCAAAATCTCGAACTTAAACTGCAAATTCGGCTAAAGATAAAAGCAAATCGCGAAGCCGAGGAGTACCACCAATAGGGTGTGGCCACCTGGCCACACCCTGGCCACGAAAACGCGGCCAAATCCGCATTTTTGTGGCTTTGTTAAGGAGTTAGGGGGAGCGTTTGCTCCCCCTATCTTTGTACACTCTCCTACGTTGGGTTTTGCCTATAAATACTGAGATTTGCAGAGGCCAGGGGAAACGATCAAGCAGAGAGTAGAACTGAGGCTAATTTGTAGTTTGTAACTAAGGTTTTTATTTTTCTTTTTATGTAATTTTTAGTTTTCATTTATGTAATTCAGAGGAGATCAGACTTTTATAGGAGAATAAGAATGAAGCTTGTGCTGAGAGTGACACCAGTGTAAGTTGTTCTTCCTTTCTCTTATTATTATGAAATCGAATCTATAGTTATCTTTTTATGTACTTTGTTTTTGTGTTCTTCTTCTTCTTCTTTTCTACTTCACTCTTCTTGTACCAATTGCTATCCAAGTGAGTCTTATAGCATCGAAAGAGGATCGCCTTTGCGAGTGCCACCGATAGCTCATGAAGATGGATTTTAGTCTCAAGTCTATATCATTTCATGCTTGTTTTGTCTTGATAATGTAATATGAAAGAGACGAGAATCAACACTTATGGTTATGCGCTGATTGCCTCCACTTCAAGGTAACATCGTCACAAAAGATTCAAGGCAAGATTTTGGTCGAAGGAGGTAAGTAAATATTTTTATTTCGTTCTTTTAACTTTTAGGGTAAATTATCACACCACAATCTTCCAAATCTCTTTCACTCTTTTCAGTATTTTTTGTACATATCACTTCTATTTTCTCCGTCTCTCATTCTACCACTTTCTCCCTAACTCACTTTAACCTAATTTTTCTCTTTTTCTTTACAAGAACTAAAAGAAGAATTTTAACCATTCTTTGTATCTTAAAAGAAAACTTACTAAAAAAAGCTTCCATCGCTACTCCCTCCTTGTGAATCATGACCCGCATAGCCACTTGCTATCGCGGTAGAATTAAGCACTTGTACATCTCTATTTTAAAGTTCTGAAATTCTGTATTTGTGCGCAGGTTCAACCTCAATCAAATTTTGACGCCGTTGCCAGGGAGGGACGGTAAGTAATTCTCTTTAAAGTTTATATTTTTGTTTAACCTTCTTCTTTGTTTTTGGTACACAGATTTAACAATAAGAAATTTTTGCTGCAGTGGACATATAAGTAGCCCTGGACTCTGTCCAAGAAAGCAGAGCCAAAAGCCCTCAGATTTGCCACATTCTTGTGACAATTTGAGTGAACTACTAACCTGTATCTTCTACAGGTTGGCTGAATTGCATAGTTTAATCTCTGTAGCATTTATTTTCTTATTTGACTCACTGTGTATACATTTCTAATGCAACAGTAAAAAGTTGATTGTAAATGCAAAAATGATTTAGACTTTGCATTTAGACATGTGTCTATTTTATTACCTTTTCTATTTACTGTTGAAGAGTACTGGAGCCAAGGTATGTGTGCATAGCATTTAGTATAAGGTTTGTAACGCCCCGATCCGGCGGGTACGGAGACGTTACTGCGACGTATATACGCAGGTCAGAAATACCCTCACGTATATATGCTAAGCATCAGTACAGACAAGAATCAGAGTACGGAAACACGTGGCAATATACATTCCAACATAAGGATTACAAAGTTATCACAGAGCGTGATATATTGGTACATGTACATTATATCACAACCAAGTACAAAAGTGAAATTACAATTTGTACAGCAAAAGGTGCTCACGGGCTGGAGAAGAAGATACCCGAGCTAGCAGGAAGGATCAGGAATAGAAGGAGCTAGGACAAGTCAGCCTGCTCCGAGAGATAGGCTTGGTCTTCAGTGGAGGGCTCCTCTTCAATCCAAGCTTCAGAACCTGAACATGCAAGTTCAGGGGAGTCAGAAACTCCCTAACGAATATGTAGGTGAAAGCCAACTGTCATGTAAAGATAAGTACATGCATGTGTTGATATGATCAAAACAATATTAAGCATCAAGAACTGTGTCAAGAGTACATGTACAGTAAGCAATAAAATGGAGGCATAAAATGAAAGTGATAAGGCCTGAATAAATCTATTACTGCCATTTTCAATATTTATATTTATTACTCGTTCTACCCGTATGTCTAGGTATGTGTAATAGCGTCCCAGTACACATACATCCACATATGAGTAAATCGAGGCTGTTATTGGAAACCAACGGGGGTATCAACGAACAATGTTTACAGTGGGTCCCGTACATGCCCGGGACCACGGTCCAGGACGTTCCATTGCTGGTGCATGGAACCGGCCGCAAGGCCTACAGGAGGGTCTTATAGAATGCCCTTATCAAGATGGTACCAAGAAGGAGGGAGCCAGCACTCCCCTCAGTCGCCTGGAGGCCCACAGGTCAGACTGGAAATTTTAGTTGCACAACATGCCTAGTGCCACTGTAAACACGAACATATATTGATAGCCGCAAGTTTCCCCCGACCCGATGCAAGTTATTCCTTTTTATGATTTATTATTTAATTATCAATTTACGGGAAAGCAAGTGCCTGGCAAGATCAGAAGTTAAAGAGTCATGAGTATTGTCATTTCAAGTCACTGTATGTAATACAGGATAGCGAGTACAAGATTCCCGTAAATATGATAATCTAAAATCAGGTATCAATATGTTATTGCGGGGCAAGTATCAAGTTGTAGCATGATGCATGCAAATGTGCCGGGAAAATAATGTACTATTAGTCAATCATGGCAAGGCATGAAAATCTGAAGGATGGCGAGAACACTCACCTAAAGCTTTAAGAAATACACCGGGAAATTCCAAGCTCCGGAGTCCAAGTAACCAATATTATATATATATAAAAAGAGAGAAGGAGAAGGATGAATCAGAAAAGTGAGAATGAAGACGCAGGGGTCGTAGACGTGGGGATAGCGCCGCGTTGATGCTACAAACGCGGGGTCTGAGACCCGCGTTTTATAATACAGGAAAACGCAGACGCGAGAGTCGCGTTGTGAAGATGTCACAAACGCAGGGTTCGAGACCCGCGTTTCAGCAAGGACACGAAGAGATCGTAGACGCGAGCGTAAACTCCGCGTCGCTTTGATAAAAGAACGCGAGGATTGCGTTGAACAGTTAATCAGACGCAAGGAGTAAAATCCGCGTCTAGTGATTAACAAGAGAAGGTGAGTGACAGTGAAAGTGAGAGACGCAGGAAAGAGAGAGAAGGAAACGCAGGAAAGGGAGAGGGGGAAAACGCAGGTTTTTAGAAAAGAAAAGAAAGGAAAAGAAAGTGGAAGAAGAAAAAAAGAAAGGAGGAAGGAATGAAAGATTTGCAAGGAAAGAAAGAGAGAAAGAAAGAAGAGAAGGGGGAGGTATGACGATCGTGTCTTGGCCGGTGTTCGCCGGCGGCGACCGGAGTTGGCCGGAGTTGGGTGGCAAAGTCCCAAAAGAGGAGGTTGATGGTGGTGCAAGTCTAATTCAAATGGAATTTTCGGAGTTTTGCAAACGGTGTTTCGGAGGACGATCCTATAGTCCGTTGGAAAGAGAATGGCGAGGAGAAGAAGATGGTACAGTTGGTGGTGAAAATGGTGGTGTGGGTGGTGGTGGAGACGGTGGTGAAGTTTTAGAGGTAATGGGTTGTTGTGGTGGAAAAGAAGAGGAAGAAGATGGTGATGGAGGTGATATTATGGTTGTTGTTGTTGTTAGATTGGAAGAGGAGATGGAGGAGAAGAATGGTGGAGGGAATGGTGGTGAGGATGGGTGAAAATGGCCGGCCAAGAAGGCCTTGGCTGCTGTTTTTTGGGTGGTGCGTTTGCTGTTGGAGGAGGAAGGAAGAAATGAAAAGGAGAGGAGAAGATATAAAGGGGGGTGGTTATATATATAAGAGAGAGAAATTATATAATATTCTATTGAATGAAACAAGCCTTCATTCAAAGTTGCGTCTCCTCATAAAGGCTGCGTCTCATTGCAAACCTGCGTCTAGCAATTGCTGGACGCAGTAGAAAACTTTGCGTTCAAGAAATACGAGGTTGCGTTGGTAGAATAAGACGAAAAAGCATGGGTGTCTTGATCTGATTTGATTTCTTTTGAAGGACACGACATTAAATGCGGAATGGAGAGAGTCTCCGCATTAATTACTGAGTTCAGAGTTGGAGGATCTCACGTTAGGCAAGGAGAGAGAAAATAATAAAATATACGGACATAATTTCGGTATCTGGGAAAACACTGAAAACTCAGGAAAAGCCTAAAAAATGAAGTATCTCAAAAAGTCTCCCAAAAATTCTCAAAAATAATAAATATTATTTTAAGATTTTTAGTGAAATCGGTTTTCAGAAATTCAATTTCATTTTCAAAATAAAAATCCTGAAATCCACTGTGAACGGTGTCTACACCGGGTAGGCTGGATTTTTGATAAAATCTGAAAAATCCCAGAAAATGCCTGAAGGAAGAAAATATAATTTTAAGAAGGAATGTGAAAGCGGAATCCAGAAATTTAATCCCAATTGAGAATTAAAATTCCTGGAATCAACCAGTGATACTGGCCGACACCAAATCCAGTGAAATTTTGATAAATTCTAAAAATTCTAAAAAAATTCATTTAGATAGAAAACATAATTTTAAGAAATACTGTGAAAGCCGTTTTAGTATTTTCAACTCCATTTGTAAATTAAAAATCCGAAAGTCGGTCAGCGAAACTGGCCGACACCGGTTTTGAAGATTTACAATTTAAATCTGAAAATTTCCAGAAAATCATAAAAAATCTAGAATATTAAAAAATAATATTTGAAACTAGAATCAGTCAAATCTGAATTCCAAAAAGGTCAAATCATGCAGTATTGCTATATGAGTAGGAAATTAAATAACAGAAAATAAAATAAAATAAAATAAAATAAAATAAAAAAATACGCTCTATAAATCAGGATACATAACTAGGTACGTATACCGAGGATGGGGTGTTACAAGGTTCATTCTTGTATGAAATATTGCTTGAGTGTTACTTTCTTCCTATATACTTATACACTGCACTAAATTGATTTAAGGGCTTGTCCTATAAACAAGATAAGGTGGGAAAGTCATTACCCTTCCTTAGCCAATAGACAATCTCCTCACTCACTAACCCAAGCCTAACTAAAACTTAGTAGACGTTGGTCCTAGGGACATCTCGGACTCAAATAGAAGACTGACCTAAGGGAAAAGTAGATTTGAATCTGACTCTTGCCAAATCGGTGACTAAGGTTGGGGATTGAGGGGCGAAATCTCGAAGGCTGGTGGTTTGGCTTAATTAGGCCCGTCGCTTCTGCGCGGATACCTCTTACTAATCTTGTCCCTACCTGGCTGATTAACTTGTGGTCAGATTCGGCATTATACCCCCAGTGGATAGTCTAACTAGTTAGGAGTCGTCTAGGTCTAAGGTTTACCTTAACTTAGGTTAGATTTTTTTTCTTTTTATTTGTTTGCTTATTTGTTTGTTTTTTTCTTTGTTTCTGTTTTATTGTGTGATATGGCTTATAGCAATAATTTTTCCAATTTTAATGGTAATCCATATTACACCCCAACCTCTTTTTACCAATCCGGCATATAATAACTTTAACCAGCCTAGTGTGCCGGATTGGTCTTATCCAAATCAATATAACTCAATCCCCAAATCTTATAACCATAATTTCTAGAATAATATCAACTCTTCATAGAGTCCATGGGGATTCACGTCCCCCAAGTCCAATTTTTAACCAACTTATCCTCCTTATACACCTTATCCATAATATTTTCAACATTCATACTCAGTTCCACCAATTCAAGATAGAAAACCATCAATCTTGGAAATGAGTATGTGTGAGTCCAAGCAACAATCACAAAATCTGACGGACTCCCAATTTCATCACAAATTCCATAACAACACTTCATCTTTTCAAGTCCAATCGCAACAAAATGATGAACCAATCAATTATGAAAAGATGCTTGAAGCCATGACTCAGGCTCAAATCGCTCGTAATCATGACATAGATATGATGGTCCAAACTCTCCGTTCTCACAGTTTGACCATTTCTGATGTCGCTATCCATTCTGTTAGAGCTGAAGAATCATGTTGTTTTGGAAAGCAAGATTTCATTTCAGTACAACTATTTGAACTTTCCCAAACTCTAAATTTTGAAAATGACATTGACAGTTTGACAAGCTATCCCTTTCCTGAAATTGAACTGGAGAATGAATATGATCCTGAATCTCAACTTGGTGTTTCAATTCTAATTCCTGATTCAATAATGACTCCGGTGTCTTCACCTAATTTCAATCTTTTTCCCGAGTCAACATTGGATCCTGTGTCAATTCATCATGAAATTGAATCACTAATCTTTTATGATCATCATATTGAACTTGACCAATTTCATGCTTTTGAAAGTCCCATTGATAAATTGGCAAGTTCTCATTTTTATGAAATTGAACTCAATGAGAAATATGACCTAGATTCTCAAATCTGTGATCCAGTTCAAATTCTCGAATCAATATTGACTCCTGTTTTGTTACCTGACTTGAGTAATATTTTAGAGTCAGTTTTGATTCCCACACCTGTCCTTCTTGAACTTGAATCACCAATATTAAGTCACATTCCATTGTGAGAAAATGAATGTGGACTTGAGTTTCAACTTCTTGATTTGGACCCACTTCCTGAACTGATCTCGAGTCCTAAACCTTTACACGAGTTAAGTCACTTTCCTGAGTCGGTATTAATTCCCATACTTCCTAAGTCCAAGTCAATCATTTCATCTTTTCACACTCCATTTTGGGACAAGATGGTTGACAAAATTGACTCCGAAATTAATTATGAAATTTGAAAACTAGATGGGGTTAATTTTTTTAATAAAAACCGTTCATATATACATCATTTTAGTGGATTATATAAGAGACTTTTCTAGTGGGTTCCTCCGAACTCCACGAAAATTCGATTGGGCCGCATTTCGTGGACTAATCAGACCACCACCAGAATCACCACCTTAAGGTAATATTTTCTTTCCCTTTCTTCTTTTTCATACATCTATGTATTAGTTCATACATTGAGAACAATGCATGAGATAGGTGTGGGGAAGACTCTAACATAACTTAGGTTTTTCTTTTTATAAAAAAGAAAATAAAAAAATTATTACAATTTTCTTTACTTTTAAAAAATTTTTGAAAATAGAAACAATATTTTGACATATTTTTTGTAAGAAATTAAGTCAATTTTAAGGAATAGGAGAATGATAATTAGGATTTCTTATACTTGATCAAAATAAAATTATTTGTTTGATTTCTAAGGATAGGAAGAAAGTTTGTGAAAGTAATTTAGTCTTGATCTTTATCTTGAAGAAATGTCCACATCTTATACACTTACACACTTAGGGTTCAAAAATACAGATTCTTATACCTTATAATATATATATATATAAATATGAAAGATGAACAAATCTAATTATTGATTAGTTAGGTGCTTTGGCCTAAGTAAGCCGTGGTATTTATGCGAAAGATGATTAGATAAGTTTGAGAAAAATATATATATAAAATCTTTTGATTAGGCTCGGTATTTGTGCCTAATAAAGCATAAGTATTCACGACTAAAAGAGGTTCATATAATAAAATCCTTAGTTTTGTTGCCTTATTTGCTGAGTCCTTAAGTCTTTGGGGTATTCTCTAACCCGGTGCCCTAAGATCGTTTGTTATGGGAGTCACCGATTAAAGGCTCGTTACATGGGCAGATTAGAAAGCCTAATAGAATTAAGGAATAATACCACCAAAAATAAAATTAAAAAATATAATAAAAAATAAATAAGGTATAAGAGTTAGAGTTAAAGAGCCCCTAGTCAAAATTTTCACGGTCACAAGATGCATATGATTTAGGATAAAGTAATAGACTAGATGAGAAGTACAATTTAACCCCTTACTTTGATTAATAACAAATTTTTGAATAGAGACTAAGTTTAGGAATGAAAAATTCGGTTTTCCTATAACTTATAGATTACTTAAAACTTACAATAATATTTCAAATATTTTTATTTCAAAATGTATTTTTAAAATACTAACATTTTTCTCTTTCTTTACGGATTTTATGGGTGTAATCCACTGAAAACCCTCACGAGACAAAACTCGTCCTCTAGGGAAAACCTAAAGATTTAACGGCTTGTTGCATAGGCTCAGTGCAATCGCATGACCTGCGAAAGTGGTCTAATAATTTTTTATTTAGTTGTTTTGCTCGAGGACGAGCAAAAGATAGGTATGAGGGTGTGATCGGTCGCTAATATTGCACATTTATTATCATATTCTCATACTTATTATAAAATAAACTCTGCTTTTTTCTAATTAATATTTAATTTATTTGCAGGCCCATTCCTAAAGGAGAGGGAAGAGAAATGAGCCTAAAAGCCCATCAAATTCTGATTTAAATCAAAATTAATTCGAAGTCAGTAAATCAGGACAAATCAGGTCGGTTCAGATTGGTTGAAAACCAGTTAGAACAAATCCTTACAAATCAATTGGTTGAAGCCAAAGATCAAAGGCCATTTTGTCAAAATCTCAGACTTAAACTACAAATCCAGCTGAAGATAAAAGCAAATCGCGAAGCCGGGGAGTACCACCAATAGGGTGTGGCCACCTGGCTACACCTTGGCCGCGTTTCCGCGGCCAAAGCCGCGTTTTCGCGACTTTATTAAGGAGTTAGGGGGAGCGTTTGCTCCCCCTATCTTTGTACACTCTCCTACGTTGGGTTTTGCCTATAAATACTGGGATTTCAAAGACTGCGAAAATGACGAAGCAGAGAGTAAAACTGAGGGTAATTTATAGTTTGTAACTTAGGTTTTTATTTTTCTTTTTATGTAATTTTTAGTTTTCATTTATGTAATTCAGAGGAGATCAGACTTTCATAGGAGAATAAGAATGAAGCTTGTGCTGAGAGTGACACCGGTTTAAGTTGTTCTTCCTTTCTCTTATTGTTATGAAATCGAATCTATAGTTACCTTTTTATGTACTCTGTTTTTGTGTTCTTCTTCTTCTTCTTTTCTACTTCACTCATTCTTGTACCAATTGCTATCCAAGTGAGTCTTTTAGCATCGAAAGAGCCTTGACTTTGCGAGTGCCACCAATAGCTCATGACGATGGATTTTAGTCTCAAGTCTGTATCATTTCATGCTTGTTTTGTCTTGATGATGTAATGTGAAAGAGACGAGAACAACTCTTATAGGCTATGCGCTGATTGCCTCCATTTCAAGGTAACATCGTCGCAAAAGATTCAAGGCAAGCTTTTGATCAAAGGAAGTAAGTAATTATTTTTGATTTCTTTCTTTTACTTTTTGTGTAAATTATCACACCACAATCTTCCAAATCTCTTTCACTCTTTTTTAATATTTTTTGTACATATCACTTTTATTTTCTCCACCTTCTCATTCTACCACTTTCTTCTTAACTCACTTTAACCTAATTTTTCTCTTTTTCTTTACAAGAACTAAAAGAAGAATTTTAACCATCCTTTGTATCTTAAAAGAAAACTTACTAAAAAAGCTTCCATCGCTAGTCCCTCCTTGTGGATCATGACCCGCATAGCCACTTACTATCGCGGTAGAATTGAGCACTTGCAATCTCTATTTTAAAGTTCTGAAATTCTGTATTTGTGTGCAGGTTCAACCTCAATCAATTCCGCATCATTTGTCATTAAATTAGCCTTACACCTATTCACCTCCCTTTAGGTGTACTTTCAATTGGTATCAGAGCTTACGCTCATGATATTAGGTTTAACCACCCGGGAGTGAGATCTTAGTTAGCTAATCTAGTATTTGCATTTGTATACTTATTAGTTTATACACACTCATGGATTACCTTGCCCCTCCCATATTTGATGTTTCTAACATCGATATGTGAAAGTTTAAGATAAGTATGTATCTCAAGACACTAGGAATGCCTGTGTTCCTTGCCGTTATCAAGAAATCTTATCTTGATAATAGCAAGCATATAAAGGCCAATGCACAAGCCCTAGAGGCACTTAGAAACACATTAAGAAAAGAATATTTGTCTATGGTTTCTTATTGTGATTCTGCCTTTGCAGTGCAGAACACCTTGACCTCTCCAAAGCTTCAAATGCCAAACATTATGGAGAAGGAATCTAGTGAAGATGAATCCGACCAACATTGCTACATGGTCCAAGGGAATGACTCCCTTAAGGTAAATTCGGACACCCATCTAGATGATTGTGCTAGTTCTTTCGACGATAATTATGTTGATGCCGATGCATTAAATGAAAAACTATGTCATGTTTGTGAAAACCTCTTACAAAAATATCAACTCTTGAAAAAGAAAACTTTTAAAATGAAAGAAGAAAATAAGGATTTGTTTTTGAAACTTGATATTGCTTTGCAAGAGAAGGATGAGATTTCAAATGAAAGGGACTCATTGAAATCCCAACTTGATCTTGCCTTAAATGAAAACAAAATCTTAAAAAGTAAAAATGATTGTAATGATGTTTTGAAGAAAAATAAAGTTCTATCTTTAAAATTTATTTTTGTTTTAAAAGAACATGATTCTTTAAAAAATAAAATTATTTCTATTTCAAAGGAATTGGATTTGATTTCTAATGAAACTAAATATTTGAAAAATGATTTGTCTTCAATGTTTGCCATGCTAGTATAGCTTCACCATCTAGTGTTACTATAGCATGCTCTACCTTTTCTTCCATGATTGAAAATGATATATGTGCTTTAAAGAAGAGTGTTGATTGTTTGGGCTCCACTTTGAGCCAATGTGCCATGAACCACACAAGGTTGGAATCCATGTTTCGGAAGAAACATGCTCCTCCTATGCATGCACATAAGCCACAGAATACACATGCTTCTCACGCTTATACACATGACACAAGGTATGCTCATGTGTACACTTGCACACATTGTGGACATAAGGGTCACCTTGCAAATTTTTGCTATAATAGAATTAATGATTCAAATTTTGCAAACAAATTTATTTGGGTTAGGAAGGTGCAAACCCCCATGGACCCATAGAGTATGGGTACTAAAATTCACCCCTATTTTATTTGATATAGGTGTGGGCTTTCACAATGATGTGAGAGGTGTTGGTGCCTTGAGGTGAATGCGTTCCAAGCTAAACGATGACACTTTTAAATGCATCACTTTCAAGAAAAGTTTGGTGGGAGGACCACCATGGTTTGAAGATTTTAAAATTAGCCCTATTGGTTTTAGTAACGATCTCTAACTCCCATTTAGTTTACATGCTTTCATATTGTTAATTTTTAGCATGTTTTGGTGTTTTATGATTATTATGTTAAATGTCATGATAATTAGACTTGAGATATACATGATTAGTATTTGAGATACACCCATGTTTATATGAACTATTACTTTTGTATTCTCACTTTAGTTTAACTATTGTGTATATCCTTAGTCTAAGACATATGCATTTACATAATGATCATATTGGTTTATGTTTATGATTTTGCACTTCATGTTTTGATTACATATTTAAATGTAAATTTTTCATTAAAAACTTGTGTATATACTTATACATCTAGTGGGCCACAAATTGATTATTACATGTTTGTGTTTAATTGCTCATTTGTGCCCATTAGATGTACTAGTATAGCTTAGTTTTGATGATTCTTACATTTTGATTTGTATTCCTCATTTTTGTACATGTTTTGTATTTAGTTTCATGTATATGTTATTTTGTCTAAAACTATTATATATACATGTATACCCTTGAGTCATTTGCATTTCATGCAAAATTTTTTATGGACTCAATTATGTTTGGATATGTATGTATACTTCTAGTTTAGACATAACATACATATGCCTTGAAGCTTGAATTGTTTTGATGAAAATTAAATTTTTATGTTTTTCATGTTTATAAGGGAATTTCCTTGAGCTTCGTTGCCTAGTTCTATGATCATGCTTTTCACATGACTCTTGTACAATCACATTATTTTGAGTTTACTCATTACTTTATTTTATGAGTACCTTGTTGAGCTTTATATATCTTGAGTGTCTATTTTGTGTAAAATGCATGCTTCATGAAGTATATGATTTGGTTTCATGATTTGAAGAATGTATAACTAGTTATTTCAAATTATTTTAAACTAGTTCATACTCTTCATTTCAGAAGAGTTTTCAAACATATTAAATTATTTTCAAATTTTATTTTTTTTGAAAACCCCTTCCATCCAAGGGCGCATGGATGGGCGACCATACCTTGTATGCTCAAATTAAATATCTTTTATCATGTGCATGATTAGGGTGGATAGTTATGAGTTATACACATGAACTTCATGAAATTCTATTTTTGTATACTCATATATGTTTTCTTATATATATATATATATATATATATATATATATATATATATATATATACACGCACTTCAAATTTCAAATAATATCAATTTCTATTGGTATTTTCATTTTCATACAATATATATGTTTTGATTGTACTTGATTTACAATATCCTTACATGTTTAAAGCACAAATTACGTTTATACAAAGCTTGACTTAAATCTTGATTTCAATTGGTATCTCAATTGGTACTTTAATGTGCTTATGCATTATTTTCAATTGGTATTTCAATTGATATCAAAATATACTTCATATTTTATTTTTTAATTGATATCAAAATTTACAATATACTTCAATTGGTATCAATATGTTTTGATTTCAATTGGGTTTCGATTTCAATTGGTATCAATAGATTTCAATTGGCTTCACAAATGTTTTACCTTTTATTTCAATTGGCATCAAAATTGGTATCAAAATGTTTTTACTTTTATTTGGTATCAAAATCTACCATATATTTCAATTGGTATCTAAATATAAAATATTTTACATTCATTGGTATCACAATTTACAAATGTTTCAATTTCAAAAAATTTCAATTTCAATTGGTATTAAAAATCTTGTGATATCTTACTATATGTTTATTTATAAGTGATATCTCAAAATTTGTATTATTACTTTAAGTATTTTCAAAATTTGTTGTAAAGTGTGTTAAAATTGTTTTGATATGTATTGCATATGTGCAAGGGGAGCTTAACATCTCTTCTATATATAGATTCATATTGAGTGTATCTTATATTGAGGAGCTTGACATTCTTTATATGGTACACGTGTGTAAGGGGAGCTTAACATCTCTAGTTATACATTGTATATTATGCTTTATGTGAGTTAGGGTATTATCAACCCTTCTTCATGTAATGCATGTATGCAGGGGGCTAACTTAACGTCTTCCTCTTCATGAATATATATCGCATATACATCCTTATTGTTGATTTGTTTTTCACCCCTTTGTTGATGATTGACAAAAAAGGGAAGAAAGATTTTGAGTTTACATATGTAATGATTTTGAGTTTATATACGCATTTAGAAATTGAGTTTATGCATATATTGAGTTTATCCATGTTCTATTTTATGTTTATACAAAAAAAAAGGGAGAAAGATTTTGAAAGTTTATCCAAAAAGGGGGAGAAGGTTTTTTGGAGAGAAGATTTTTTTAGTTTATGCATGTTTCTCTCACCTCGTTTATGCATATATCTTTGTATAGTTTTATGCACTTCATTGAATGTCTATTTGTTTATTGTTATGCATGAGTTAAGTGGGAGCTTCTATGAAGCTTAACTTTAATCCATGCATATATTTCTCCATGAGTTTTGTCGTCATCAAAAAGGGGAAATTGTTGGCCCAAAGGCCCATTGCTCTAGTTTTGATGATGATTAACTCATATAGTTATGTTTACTGATAATCTAGTGATATTTAGTTTCAGATATTTGACCAAGATATTAGTAGGTGATTCGCTTCAACAAAGATGTTTTGGAGCTATCACATGTTGATTCAAGAGCTCGCGCGCCAAGATGGCATCTAGTACTCGGTTGGAGTCAAGCTCGTTGGATCGCATTTGGATCGAGTCGACTTAGAGAAGGAGTTCTATAAGAAGACCTCAGTTTGTTTAGTTTAGATATGTTTAGATCATTGTAAAGATTAGATAGTGTTGATATGCTCAAGTTCACATACACACACAAGTTTTAAATTTATTGGTTTTGGTTTTTCAGTTTAACCGATTTTGGATTTCATGTCAAAAACATAAATAGATATCTTGATATGTATATTGAATTCTATCCATATACAATATGCTTCAAAGTTGTTTCAATATCATGTTTTTGTATTTACATGAGTTTTAGAGAAAACAGTTTTCCAATTCAAAAATTCAAAGTTTGGAAAATACAGTTTTTGCATTTAAGCCAAATTTCAATATCACAAAAATGATTCAAATTGTTTATAATATGTGTTGAATTTTAGTCACACATATTTGTATTTCAAAAATCATTAAAGAACTTTTGTGAAATTTATGTTTATTTGGTGGGATATTTTAGAATGCAAAAAACTAAGTTTTTAATCCCTATAATAACTGGACCTGGCCTTCTGCCGGTCGACCGTTGCAGAAGTCGGTCAACCGGTCCGGTCGACCGACGTGCACAGGCGTGCACGGCAGCTTAGGCTGGTGGGCCTGTTGACCGGCCAGTCGACCGTCCAGAGAGCTCTGCTATCTGAAAATGGCCCCAATCGACCAGCCGGTCGACCGGTAGAGAGTTGTTGCTCTCTGTATCCAGTCTGGTCGACCGGGTGGTCGACCGGAGGCACAACGGTCATAAAAATGACCATTGGCCGGTCGATCGAAAGGGCATTTCTGCATTTTCCAGACTGCCAACGGGTAGAATCTTTGAAGGCTATAAATATGCCTTCTCTTGAGTTGTTTTATACAAGTTTTTAGAGAGAAAATTTCCCACCTTTACAAGTGTTTAACAGTAAGTTTTTAAAAGAGTTTTGGGCTTAAAGATTTCATCTTTATTTGTTTTAAAAAGGGTTAGAAATTCAAAGAAAAATAGAGTCTTTGGGAATTGGTTTTTGTTCTTCATTTCTACAGCAATTTAGAAGTTTTTTCCAAGAGTTTTTCTTTTTGATTTGTTTTCCAAACTCCTTATTTTCTCACACTTTAGCTATCATATCTATCCTATTTATTAGGATCTTGTTTTGTGAGGAAAATTAGTTTATGGTTTAGTGAGACCACCAAGAGTTGTAAACCCTCTTTTATTTGAGTTCCCTCTTGTGTAGAGGTGATTGTGGAGGAATGTTTGGTCGTGTTGGTATCCCTCTAAGTATAGAGGTGATTGTTGTGGAGTTGTGGCTTAGTGCCTTATCCATCTAGTGAGAAGTTGATCTTGTTTTGGCTAAGTGCCCATCCCTCTAAGTGTAGAGGTGATAGTTGTTGCGCCTTGCCTCGAAGTGTAGAGGTTGTTGGTTGAGAGAGGAGTTGTGTATTCCAAGCTTATATTACCTAAATCCTCAGTGGAGGTTCCCTATGTCGGAAGTCCTGTGTGGACGATATAATGAAAACCTTCTGTGTGAAGGCAGGGACGTAGAGCAATGGCTCGAACCTCAAAACATATCTTTGTGTTTGCGATTGATCCACTATCTCTAAACTCTCTCTATCTTATTGAGCATTGCATCATATTGTTTATATCATATACATGCTTGGGTTTGATTGTGTGCAATACTTGTGTTAAACCAAGAGAGCTTTACATAGCGCCTCAACTCTTACTTAGAGAAATTTAGAGGAGATAGTCCAGAGCCCTTCACCGGGAACTCGGCTACACTCTTTGGTTACACTAAGTGTGTTACAATTTGTTTTAATTCCGCATTATTTGTCATTAGATTAGCCTTACTCCTATTCACCCCCCCTCTAGGTGTACTTTCATATATATGAGAGTTTCCTTATTTGGATTATTCTTTCGATGTACTAATCTCATGAATCCAGAGGCTGAACCTGTGCAGCTGATTTTGTCACTTTCGAATGCTTGTCTTATTGTTCATGACACTGTTTTTTGTGTTATACTTTTCAATTCAGTTTTATCGATACACATACGCTGTATGTTCACACCATTTGGCTTCATCTTACCAATCATTTGGGTAGCTTTCTGACTCTCTTGGACTTTCATGTTCATATCTTGAGGATTGACTGAAGTGGAGCCTTCCGCCGAAGATCAAGCTTTCCTCGTGGAGCAGGCCGACTAGTTGCAGGTCTTCCCATTCCTGACTCTCTTTTTGGCTCACTGATGTCCGTTCAGCTCATGAGCATCTTTTTGTTATGTTCATATTGTAAATCTTACTTTTGCACCTCCGAGTGATGTAATATGTTGTCAATTTATATCACGTATCGTGATAACTTTGAAATTGTACTCCTTATGTTGGAATGTATAAAGCACTACATACTTTAGTATTCTGATTCTTACCTGTACTGATGCTTAGCATATATATGTAAAGATATTTCTGACCTGCTTATATACGTCACATTAATGTCTCCGTACCCTTGGGGTTATAGCGTTACAGGGTGGTATCAGAGCCTGGCTCTCACACCTACAGTACAACCAAACGTCCGATTAATGAGATATTATTTGCAATTGGAATGCTTGAGTCTCTGTTATACAAGAATATACAAAGTTATCTATTTCTTCCCGATAATTGTTTTCCTAATTTTTTGAATTCCACATCTCCTTTTACTTTTCGGTTCTGATCGTCTTTTGCCTACATTGATATGGAAAGAAGAGGAAGTCCAAACAGTCCTGGACCATCATGGAACGGTCCTATAGGAAAGAACGCTGATATTTGAGGATTCTTCAAAATATGATGAAAAATTAATAGAAGCAGACAGAGCTCTTTCGGCAAGGTTTGATAGCAACTCCTAAGGAACGAGGCCGGGCAGCATATCAGATTTTCGACGATTGCAACCAGCAATATTTACAGGGGCAAAAAGACCACTAAATGCCAAGCAATGGTTAGTTGACGTCACATATCTCTTAAAAGTGGCACGAATTTCATAGAAAAACCAGGTCGAGGTTTCGAAAATTCAATTTAAGAATGTAGCCAGAACCTGATGACTAGCCAGAGAAGCGAGACTGGGTAAACCCTGAAATCTCCTAGAGGGGGATGAATAGGTGACTGGCTAATCTAATGGTGAATTAATGCGAAAATAAAACTATTTATGCAAACTAAAAATTTTATACACAACACATCTAGTATAACACAAGAGTGTAGCCGGATTCCCCATGAAGGGCTCTAGACTATCTCCTCAAAATTCCTCTAGATAAGAGTTGAGGTGCCGCTATGGCCCTCTTGGTTGAATACAAGCGTGAGTAAACAATCCCCAAGCATATATCAATTTAAGTACAATTATATCAAGCAAGTAATGAATATAAACAATAAGAGCATGCAAGATATAAACACAAGTGAGAGATAGAGAGAGCAATCGCAAACACGGGAGAATTATTTCGAGGTTCGAGCACCCTTACTCTACGTCCCCGCCTTCAACACTATGAAGGATTTCTACTTTAAACTGATCCCACCGGATCACTCAGTGCCGCAACACCTACAATGAGTTCATACTAGAACTCCTTGGGCTCACTAGCCCCTCTCTTGTTCCCACAAGAATTACACACCACAAGCACACTAGCTTGCCTGCACCTCTACACCGAGCTCCCACAAGAACTCGAAACAACGCGAACTCGCAAGTCCGCCTTCTCAAATACAAAGTTGAACACTTGGTGATCTAAACACTTTGATCACCTAAAAACAATCTCACAACAACTCTCCTATAGGATTGATATAGCAATGGAAAGCTCAAGTATGTGTGAGAAAAATTAGGATTGGATTGGTAGTGAAAACTCAAGAAATCACTTTTGAAAACTCTTGATAAACTCTCCTTTTAATTTGGAAATATTGGCTCTAAAACATGTAGATAAAACCACTAATATAGGTAGGAAAAACTAGCCCAAAAACTCTCTTCAAATCTTATAGAAAACAGTCCAAGGGAGCCCCATATAAATAGGCTTCAAAATATGGTCGTTGGAGGCATAATCAGTAATCTAGACTGCCGGCCAACGGTTGACCGCCCGATCGACCGGCCAACGGTCAGATTTCTGACCGTTGTGCCAGCGGTTGATTGGCCGGTCAATCGTTGCCTGAAAAATGACCCAGCGGTCGACCGCCCGCTCGACCAGGCCATTTCCAGAGAGCAAAGGCTCTCTGGCGGTCGACCGTGCGGTCGACCGGCCCTTGGCTGTACACGTTTGTGCACATCGGTCGACCGCCCGGTTGACCAACTTCTATCTCAGTCAACCGGCCGGTCGACCGATAGAAGGCCAGTCCAGCACATTCTAGGGATTGAAAACTTTGCCTTTTACCGTCAATAAAATCTCATAAATTCTCTAAAAATCTATAAAACTAAGTTCAATTATATACTATGATATACAAACATGTTTGAATAAAAATCAAAACATGATACAAACGTTTTAAACTATTTTTGTAATATGGAAGTTTTGCCTTAAACAAAAATCTGTATTTTTCCAAAATAATTTTTCCAAATTGAAAACAGATTTTTTCAAAACTCCTCCAAATATAAAAACAAGATATTCTAAACACTTTTAAAGCTTAGTGTGTATGGATATGATCCACTACACATATATGATGAAATATCTATGTTTTTGACATTTAAGTTCTAAATAAAGTTTTGGTGAAACACATTTATACTTTGAAGCTTAAAAATCAAAACAGTATTTTTCAAAACAAAATCTCTTTTATAAAAACACATATAAATCTTGTGTGTGAGTGTATATGATACTTGAGTAATCCATCAACTAATCTATCCTTTATATTTTATCTAAAAATAAAATCTTACTACAAACAAACCTAGACACAAGTCTTCTCTTGAAGATTTTCTTCCTCTTCTTGACTTGGTCCAAATCTTGATCCAATGAGTTAGACTCTTCTTGAGTACTCGATATGATCTTGATACACAAGCTCTTGAATTAACACGTGCTAGCTCCAAAACTTGACTTTAAATTCTTTATTGAAGCTAAACACCAACTAAGATCTTGATCAAATATCTGAGGCTAATTTAAATACAAGATCATTAGTACTATAACTACATAAGTTAATCATTACCAAAACTAGAGTGATGGGCCTTTGGGCCAACAATCTCCCCATTTTTGATGATGACAAAACTCATGGAGTTACATATGCATGGATTAAGGTCAAGCTTCATAGAAACTCCCCCTTAACTCATGCATAACAATAAACAAATAGATATTATAATGAAGTGCACAAATATATATGCATAAACAAGGTGAGAGAAACATGCATAAATCAAAAATCTTTTTCCCAAAAACTTTCTCCCCCTTTTTGTTTAAACTTTCAAAATCATTCTCCCTCTTTTTGTATAAACATAAAATGTATAAACTCAATATATGCAAAAACGCAAATATGCATATATAAACTCAAAATCATTCTCCCCATTTTTATCAATCATCAACAAAGGGGTGAGAAGCAGATCAACAATAAGGATATATATATACGATATACATTCATGAAGAGGAAGACGCTAAGTTAGCTTCCCTGCATACATGCATTACATGAAGAAGGAATGACAAACTCTAGCTCACATAAAGCATAATATACAATGCATAAATGGAGATGTGAAGCTCCCCCTACACACATGTATCACATAAAGAAGAGATGTCAAGCTCCTTAATATAAGATACACTCAACATGGATCTATATGTAGAAGAGATGTTAAGCTCCCCTTGCATATAGGCAATACATAGCAAAACATTTTTAACACAAATTTTGATAATTACTCAATGTGTTAAAATAAAATTTGAAATTTTCTTAAATCAACAAATCAATTTTGAGATATCATAAGATTTTTGATAACATAGAAAATTGGAAAATTTGTAATACCAATTGAAATTGAAACATTTATAAATTTTGATACCAATGAAAGAAAATATTTATATTTTAATACCAATTGAAATATATGGTAAATTTTGATACCAAATAAAAGGTAAAACATTTTTTATACCAATTTTGATGCTAATTGAAATGAAAGGTAAAACATTTTTAATACCAATTTAAATCAAAACTCAATTGAATTCAAAACATATTGATACCAATTAAAGTATATTGTAAATTTTGATATCAATAAACATACCAATTGAAAATTATGCATAAGCTTATTAAAAAACTACCAATTGAAATAACAATTGAAGTATACCAATTGAAATGAAGATTTAAATCATGCCTAACATAAACATAATTTGTGCTTTAAACATGTAATGACTATTGTAAATCAAGTACAATCAAAACATATATATGTATGAAAAGAAAATACTAATAGAAATTGATATTATTTGAAATTTGAAACATATATATATAGAAAATAAAATATGAGTATACAAAAAAAAAAAAATCAATTGTGATACCAATTGAAAATATGATGAGAATTAAGTGTATAACTCATAATGATCCACCCTTTTTCATACACATGATAAAAGATAGTTAATTTGAGTATACAAGGCATGGTCATCCATCCATCCGCCCTTGAAGGGGTTGGTAGGGTTTTCAAAAATAAAAGTTTAAAAAATATTTTGAAAAAATATAAAAACTCTACCAATTGAAGAATAACTAACTAGTTTAAAGTAATTTTTAAAAAATTAGTTAAAGATCCTTCAAACTTGAAAACAGAACATATATATCTCATAAATTGTACTAAATACACAAAAATTGACACTTGAAATCTATAAAGCTCAAAAATATGCTCATGAAACATAATCATGAGTAAACAAAGAAATAATGTGAGTGTACAATCATGTGAATAGCATATTCATGAAAATAGTAAATAAGGCTGAAAATAAACATGAATATCTTTTTATCAAACAAATATGAAAATCATAAAAATTTATTTTTCATTAAAAATAAGACTTCAAGGCATATGTATGATTTATTCAAAACTAACAATATGCATACATATCCCAAACACAAAAGAGTATATGATATAATTTGCATGAAGGCAAGAGACTCAAGGATATACATGTATATTTATTAGTTTTAAACAAAAATTACATATACATGAAGCAAAACGAAAAATAGGCAAAACAAGCATAAATGAAGGCATCATCAAAAGTAGGTTATAAATATATATGTAATGATTACAAATGAGCAATAAAGTGCAAACATATAAGAATCAAATGTTGCTCACTACGCGTACAGGTATATACACAAGTTTTAACAAAAGACTACATCTAAACAAGAATTACCACAATAAGCACAAAACTAAGAACATGCTAAAAATATTCTTTAAGTAGAAGCATGTAAATAAAATAAGAGTTTAGAGATAGTTACCAAAACTATAAGCACTATACTCTAAGTCTCCAAAACATGGGGATCTTCCCATCAAACTTTCTTGATAGCGATGCATCAATTGTATGTCTATCAAGTTCATGCATCCACCACCAAGGCACCAATTCTCTCATGTCATGTGAGAGCCCACACCTACATCAAACACAAAAGGTGAGGATTTTGGTACCCATTTTCTTTTGGGTCCACAGGAGTTAGCATTACTTGAAACCCAAACATTTTGATTAGCAAAATTAATAAAATTTACTCTATCATAACATAATTTTGCTAAATGGTCTTTGCAGCCGCAATGTATACACTTGTACACTCTAAAATGCACATAAGAATGAGTATGATCATAATGTGCAAAGTGTGCATACGTGTGCCATGGGTGATGTGCATGAACATGTGGATCTTGTTTCTTTGAAAACAAGGTTTCCAATTTGTTATGATTGAATGCACAATTGCTCAAAGTTGAGCTCAAACAATCTATTCTATTTTTCAAAAATTTAATCTCATTATTATTGATAGTAGTATAAAAAGCATGGTGAGAATGAGAATCAACATTCTTTTTCTTTTTAGAAACATTTTTCTTTTCTTTTTTAACAATTTTTCTTTTTAAAGAGTTATTTTCATTTAAAGTAATTTCCTTTTCTTTTTCCACTAAAACAATTTTATTTTTCAAAGAAGTATTTCCTTCACAAAGATCATTTAATTTAGAAGTCAAGAAAATATTATCCTTTTTCAACATATCATTTTCGTTTGAAATGCATTCTAATTTATTTTGAAAAGAATCTTTTTCTTTTAACATGGAATCAAACTTATTTTTAATTTCTTATTATCCTTTTTAAGCACCTCATATTTTTCAAGAAGTTGTTGATAAAATGATTCAAGCTCATCATAAGACATGTCAACATCCTTATTAAGCTCGGATTCAGAATTTACCTCAAGGGGGTTATCCCTTGGACCATATAGCACAAGTTGGAATCATCACTTCCATCATCCGAATTGCTCTCCGCATAATATTACTCTTGTTCGCCAAGAGAGGCTATAGTGTTCCATACTACAAAAGCCGAATCAAAATTAGAAACCCTAGATAAATATTCATCATTTAGGGTTGACTTTAAAGCATGAATGGCTTTTGCATTAGCCTCAAGGTGTTTGGCATTTAAACAATAAGAATCTTTAATAGTGGCAAAATAAACATGAATGCCTAGGGCTTTGAGGTACATAGACATCTTAACTTTTCAAGTTTGGATGCTAAGAACGTCAAACATGGGAGATGACATGAAATCCATATGTGTGTGTAAATACTGCGATTAGTTATAAATGAGGATCTTTAACTCAAGGTGGTTAGACCCAAATCAAGAGCACCAAGCTCTGATACCAATTGAAATCACCTAGAGGGGGTGAATAGGTGACTAACTAATCTAATAGTGAATTAATGTGAAAATAAAACTATTTATGCAAACTAAAAATTCTTATGCACAACACACCTAGTATAACACAAGAGTGTAGGCGGATTTCTCGTGAAGGGCTCTGGACTATCTCCTCAAGATTCCTCTAGATAAGAGTTATGGTGCCGCTATGCCTCTCTTGGTTGAATACAAGTGTGAGCAAATAATCCCCAAGCATATATCAATTTAAGCACAATTATATCAAGCAAGTAATGAATATGAACAATAAGAGCATATAAGATATAAACACAAGTGAGAGATAGAGAGAGCAATCACAAACACGGAAGAATTGTTTTGAGGTTCGAGCACCCTTGCTCTACGTCCCCGCCTTCAACACTATAAAAGATTTTCACTATAAACCGATCCCACCGGATCACTCGGTGCCGCAACACCTACAATGAGTTCACACTAGAACTCCTTGAACTCACTAGTCCCTCTCTTGTTCCCGCAAGAACTACACACTGTAAGCACACTAGCTTGCCGAGGCCGCACCTCTACACCGAGCTCCCACAAGAACTCGAAACAACGCGAACCCGCAAGTTTGCCTCCTCAAATACAAATGTTGAACACTTGGTGATCTAAACACTTTGATCACCTAAAAACAATCTCACAATAGCTCTCCTATAGGATTGATATAGTAATGGAAAACTCAAGTATGTGTGAGAAAAACTAGGATTGGATTGGTGGTGAAAAACTCAAGAAATCACTTTTGAAAACTCTTGATAAACTCTCCTTTTAATTTGAAAATATTGGCTCTAAAACATGTGGATAAAACCACTGATATAGGTAGGAAAAACTAGCCTAAAAACTCTCTTCAAATCTTATAGAAAACAGTCCAAGGGAGCCCATATAAATAGGCTCCAAAATATGGCCGTTGAAGGCCTAGTCAGCAGTCTGGACTGCTGGCGGTCGACCGGCCAACGGTCAGATTTCTAATCGTTGTGCCAGCGGTCGACCGACCGGTCGACTGTTGTCTGGCAAATGACCCAGCGGTCGACCGCTTGGTCGACCGGGCCATTTCCAGAGAGCAGAGGCTCTCTGGCGGTCAACCGTGCGATCGACCGGCCCTTGGCTGTGCACATTTGTGCACATCGGTCGACCGCCCGGTCGACCAACTTCTGTCTCAGTCGACCGGCCGGTCGACTGACAGAAGGCCAGTCCAGCACATTCTAGGGATTGAAAACTTAGCTTTTTACCTTCAATAAAATCCCATAAATTCTCTAAAAACCTACAAAAATAAGTTCAGTAATATACTATGATATACAAATATGTTTGAGTAAAAATCAAAACATGTTACAAACATTTTTGAATTATTTTTGTAATATAAAAGTTTTACCTTAAACAAAAATCTGTATTTTTCCAAAATGATTTTTCCAAATTGAAAACCGATTTTTTCAAAACTCCTCCAAATATAAAAATAAGATATTCTAAATACTTTTAAAGCTTAGTGTGTATGGATATGATCCACTACACATATATGATGAAATATCTTTGTTTTTGACATTTAAGTTCTAAATAAAGTTTTGGTGAAACACATGTATACTTTGAAGCTTAAAAACAAAAGTAGTATTTTTAAAGCAAAATATCTTTTATGAAAACACATATAAATCTTGTGTGTGAGTGTATATAATACTTGAGCAATTCTGATACTTGAACAATTCACCAACTAAGCTAACCTTTACATTTTATCTAAAAACAAAATCTTACTACAAACAAACCTAGACATAAGTCTTCTCTTGAAGGTCTTCTTTTCTTGACTTGGTCCAAATCTTGATCCAATGAGTTAGACTCCTCTTGAGTACTCGATATGATCTTGATGCACAAGCTCTTGAATCAACACGTACTAGCTTTAAAACTTGACTTTAAATTCTTTGTTGAAACTAAATACTAACTAAGACCTTGATCAAATATCTGAGACTAATTTAAACACATGATCATTAGTACTATAACTGCATGGGTTAATCATCATCAAAACTAGAGTGATGGGCCTTTGGGCCAACAAACCCATCACTTGAGACCAGTTCTCTAAGAGTTTTTATGATAGGTTATTCCCTATAACTGCTCAAAAGGAAATGAAAGAACAGTTTATCCGGCTCTAGCAATGGAATAAGTCTGTTGACGAGTATGCTGCGAAATTCCTGAGGCTGAGTCGCTTTGCCCAGTATATGGTGGAAGATGAAGAGAAACAGGCAAGTACATTCTAGCAGGGATTAAAAATGCATATCTAGATAATCTTGATTGCCCAACAACTGAAAACATATTCCCAAAACCTTACCATAGCTTGGGAAGTGGAACAAGGACTTGAGAAGAATAATCGCAGTCAGATGAAGAACCAGGCCATGAAGCGGCCATTCCAACAGATGGCAGAGGAGGCCCAGTTAGAGCTACAAGAGCCCCAATGACCAAACGACCATTTCAACCAGCCCCTCTTCAGATGATCCGACCACTTTTGATATGTGGTTATTGCCAGAAGGCCGGTCACGCTCAGCAGAATTACCGTAAGGCAAATAGGTTATGCCTGACATGTGGCTCCAGTGACCACACGATAGAAGGTTGTCCACATAAGAGAACAGAAATGATGACTCGGGCCTTGCCAGCACTCCCAGCACCGACAACACAAAGAAACTCAGGACTAGTAATTGGAAAGGCTCCTCTCCCTCCAAGGCAACAGGTTTTTCGCCCAGTCTAGAGGGGGACTAGGGCTACAACAAGCCGCAGAAGTGGTCAAGCCTACAATCTGACAACAGAAGAAGCAGAAACTTCTGAGAAAGTGGTAGCAAGTAAGATTATGGTGCACTCCAAACCTGTCCTAGCTCTCTTCGATTCTGGTACTTCTTATTGTTTTATTTTAGATAATTTTACTGCATTGCATTCTATTCTATCGTATATTTAGATAATCGGTGGGAAATTAGCTTCGGGAATGGGGTAGTCATTTCCAATAGAATCTATAAAGATTGTACAATCGAACTATGTAACAGGAAACTAGTGGTAAATATGCTTGTACTGGATACTAGAGGGTACGACGTGCTCTTAGACATGACTTGGCTCAGTAGATCCATTCGGTTATTAACTGTCGGAACAAGAGAGTTATTTTCAGAATCTCGCATCAACCTGAATTCCAATTCGATGGAGAATATAAGTTCGCCCAGAAGAAAATGCAGTTGGAGGGTGCTAATGCTGAGGTTAAGAAGAAAGGAATACCGGTATGGAACGAATTCCTAGATGTATTTGAAGAAATTTGAGGACTTTCACCTGACAGAGTAGTTGAGTTCTCCATTGACATTATTCCAGGAATAAATCTGATATTTAAGGCACCATATCGAATGGCGTCTACTAGAGATTTTGAAGAAACAGTTACAGGAATATTCCGACAAGGGATTGATCAGGCCGAGTACTTCACCTTGGAGAGCTCCGGTCTTATTAGCAAATAAGAAAGATAGTGCTAAGCGGTTGTGTATTGACTACAGAGAGTTGAAAAAAGTTACTATCAAGAATAAGTACCCATTACCTAGAATAGATGATCTGTTTGACCAATTTCACGGAGCTCGTGTGTTCTCAAAGTTAGATCTGCAATCGGATTATCATCAGTTGAACGTAAAGAAAGAGAATATTCAAAAGACAACATTTAGAACTCGCTACGGTCATTACGAATTTCTACTTATGCCCTTCGGAGTAACCAACGCTCTCGCAGTCTTTATGGATCTGATGAACTAGATTTTCTCATCGTATTTAGACAAGTTCATCGCGGTCTCCATCAACGACTTTCTAATATACTCTAAGAGTGATAGAGAACACTCAGAACACCTGAGAATTATGTTATAGACGCTCCGGCAAGAGCAAGTGTGAGTTCTAGTTAGAAAATATAGCATTCTTAGGTCACATGTTTTGAAGGGAGGAATCTCTGTGGACCCCAGCAAAATTCAATCAGTGAAAGACTGATCAGTTCTGAAGTCAGTAACTGAAATCAAAAGTTTCATTGAACTAACCAAATATTACAGAAGATTTATACAGGACTTCTCTAAAATTGCAGTCTCATTAACAAAGCTCACCAGGAAAGGGAAAAAATATGTGTGGACAGAATAAAGCACAACAGCATTTGAGCAGTTGAAGGATCGACTAATTTCAGCTCCAATCTTGAAGACTCCCTCAGGAACATGAGGGATGGTTATATATAGTGATGCATCCGAAAAGACCTAGGATATGTACTAATGTAGTATGGACATATTATAGCTTATGCATCCAGACAATTAAAATCACACGAGAGAAATTATCCAACACATGACTTAGAACTGGAAACGGTGATATTCACACTGAAGATCTGGAGGCATTATCTACTGGGAGACAATTAATCTATACCGACCACAAAAGTCTAAAATATATTTACACACAGGAGGAACTGAATATGAGACAAAAACGGTGGCTAAAACTAATGGTAGACTATGACATATACTTCCTGTATTATCCCGACAAGGTCAATGTAGTGCCCGATGCTTTGAGTAGAAAATCGAATAACAATATATTAATACAACTCACTCATCAGAAGGAATTACTCCAGGAGATTATTAAATTGGACTTGATGATAATACAAGGAACCAGTCAGTCGAGTCAGATAATGACTTCACTGTTGGATGAAATCAAAGAAGCACAAAAGGAAGACCCCAGATTGCAGAATTTAGCTCAAGTTAAAACTAGATTAAGATGTCCGTATTCATTCAGATAGTGCTTTATATTTCAGTAATAAAATCTTGGTGCCACAAGGAGAAGTTCGACAAAAAATCATGGCAGAAGTGCACAATTCGGCTTATTCTATACACCCAGGAAGAAGCAAAATGTACCAGGACTTAAATAACACTTTTTAGTGGAATGCTATGAAGAGTGAAATAACCCAGTATGTGGCTAAGTGTTTAGTTTGCCAGCAGATAAAAATAGAACATCAGAGATCAGCCAGACTTCTACAACCCTTACTGATACCCAAGTAGAAGTGGGAACATATTATGATCATAATATGATTTCGTTACAGCTTTGCCCCACAGTCCAAAAGGTAACAACACAATATGGGTAATCATAGACCGTCTCACTAAATCAGCTCACTTTTTACCAATCAGAGTGGGACAGTCAACAGAAATTCTAGCAGATAAATATATAAGAGAGATAGTCAGTTTGCATGGAGTTCCAATTAGTATTGTGTCGTATAGAGACATGAGATTTTGGTCACATTTTAAGGAAAGTCTCCAAGAGAATTTAGGGATTCATCTGAAATTCTGCACTTCTTATCATCCTTAGACCGATGGACAGTCCTAAAAAACTATTCAAATTCTTGAAGATATGTTGCGAGCTTGCATGATAGAACTCAAGGGTCATGGGAGGACCATCTTCATTTGGCAAAGTTTTCTTATAATAATAGTTATCAGGCCAGTATCAAAATGGCTCAATTTGAAGTTTTATATGGAAGAAAATGCAGGTCACCGTTATGTTGGGATGAGATCGGTGAAAGAAGACTTTTAGGACGGGATATCTTTGTTTAGACACAGACAAAGTCAGAATTATCCGAGATCACCATCGGGCTGCGCAGAACAGACAGAAAAGTTCGGCAGATACTAGTTGAAGGCTGATGTGTGTGCTTTATATACATGTTTTACATCACTTTTTATACCTATTATTTGTCACATTTAATTCTGCATGGGTATTTTGTTAATGTTATTTTACAGATTTTAGGTCAAGAGCAAATTAGAATAAAAGTGTGAAAATTGACAAATCAATGTATCAAGTGAACAAAAGAGATGCAGAACTAGAGATCTGATGCAGAGTTGGAACATCTCAACAAAACTTTCATGCAAAAACAGAAATTTTATAAAAATCTCGGACTGAAATGGATCAAGAGTTTTGCCACCCAACCATATATTTCGGCCAAGCAGCCATGGATTAGTCAATGGGAATGCCAACTCAGAGGTCAATATGAGTCAAAAAGCAAAGCTTCATTACAGCTGGAAGTTCGGCCAGTGGCCAAACTACGGCGGCAATTCTGGATAATTTTTTTCACTAATTCATGTAAATTAAGAAACTTAGATTTTTTATATTCGGTTAGGGTTCTACTGATCGCTGTTCTATGTAAACGCCGCCAAGCCTCTTGTATCAAAGACAGTTTTTTATCTCTCTTTTAATTTGGAGAAAATCAAAAAAAATTATAGCTTTGGAAAAGAAATACTTATGTTTTAGAAGAAGAAAAAGATCAGAGAAGAAGCTTAAACTAAGGATTAGACGTGATCCTCAAATTGGTGTTATCCTTTTCCTTTCTCTTTTAATTTACTATATGAAGATAGAAATCATTATAGGTTGTCTAAAAATCATTGAAGACAAGTCATCAAAAAGTCAAATCCAAACTCCAGACGCAAGGCTAATCATCGCCACCAGCACAACACTAAGACGCAAGGGTTAAAATCCGCGTCTCAACATCACTGCAATGACCAAGACGCGGAGCATGAAAATCGCGTCTCAGCATTACCGCAGCACCAAGACGCGAGGGTTGAAACCCGCGTCTCAACATCACTGCAATGACCAAGACGTGGAGCATGAAAACCGCATCTCAGCATTATTGCAGTATCAAGACGCAAACCTGCGTCTCAACATTACTGCAAGGACCAAGACGCGGAGCTTGAAAGCCGCATCTCAGTATTATTGCATTACCAAGACGCAGAGTCCAAAGCTCGCGTCTCACGTGAAGCTTGACGCAGAATTGGAAGCTATTTTTCTCAAGCATCTCCTCAATGGCAAAACGCAAGGCCCAAAGCCCGCATCTCGGTTATAACTACCCTCATTATTGAGTCAATTACTGCCCACGTAATGAGAGAGTTAACCCCCATTATGGAGTATTTTTAGGGGACACTTTTACCTGAAGCCTCTATAAATAGTCCAGTTTGCTATAGAAGAGGGGTCGAAAAATTCTTGATAAAAAGAACTTCGGTTGTAAGTCGTAGAAGTACCAAGACCTCTAGCTGAAAAGAAAGAGAGTTCAACTCTTCTAACAACTTGCTGCATACAAGTTTATTTTAGCCTATAATCTCTTTGAGATTCTTGGTGGAAAGAAGCTGTGTTACTCCGTCTACTAACCAAAGAGAGGATTCCTAAGAAGTTCTGACGTTCACCCGGTCAACGAAAAATAAGATTCACTTTCCATTCCCACTTCAAGAACCCAGCATTAAACAAAGGAGAGGTTTAAGCTTGAATATCTTCCCTCTCTTGTGAAAGGATTATTGATCCGCTGTAATTTTCTTTACAATCAGATAAAAAATTTACTTCTCGATCCCGCAATTTTTCTCACCAAATAAGAAATGGCGACTCCGCTGAGGACCATTTTCTCTACCGATGAGCAAGTCGTGGTGCAAGGTGACATCACCTACATGGGAAAATGGTCGAATCACTCATTGTCGAGTTTGACCAGGCAAAATATGAAGAGTTTCACTCTTCTGGCTCCAAGAGCCCTAGAGCGCGGCAGTATCGCAAGGTCTCCTCGGGGACCCGCTCTCCAGTTCACTCTGAGATCCCTTCAGATATGCTTGCAAGAAGAGTGTCATGGCTAATCATATCATACGTAACACCCGCGTCAACGTCTCCCATGAGACCCGCGAGGTTAACATTGCTGATATTCAGCCCGTTCATGCTCGTCCTCTTTCTCAGTTCTAGGTCACCGGGGGTTCCCATCAACCCGTATGGCGTAACCAGAATGCTAAGCAATGACAGAGATGACGTGCGCGTTAACTACAGGCGCAAGAAGCTGGAACAATTACCTGTCCAGCACATGCAGAACATGAGCCTCAAGCTCGCGTTTTTCCTGAACCACGACAAACGCGCGAAGTCCGCGTTTGGAGACCTAAACGCAAAGCCCACCAGGCCTGCATTTTTGAAGCTCTACTTCCCAAACGCAATGTTCAGCAGTGCAGGGACTATGTTTCTTCTCAGAGACACGAGACCCACGTCTCTACAACCCGACGTGGAAGCGAGAAAACCCACGTATCTCAACCGTCGCTGACCAAACGCGACAATCAGCAATGTGAGGTCCATGTCTCTGCTCAGCAGAGGCACGAGACCCACATTCTGAAGTCAAAATGCGAGAGCTGCGCTTGCTCTGCACAACGCGAGCTCCGCGTCTTTGAACCCTGCGTCTCAGATTCTCGACGTAAGGATGACTCTCAGAAGCTGAAAAGCCCTCGACAACCCAAGGTCAACCTCTTTGATCCCCCTCCCACAGATCTAAGAGATTATTTGACGAAGAAAAGGACATCTAATCAGATCACTCTGTCTTGTTGCTGTGAACAGCTCATCACGACAACGCTCTCGGAATGCCGCTGTAGCCAATATACAAGCAAACAGTCGATGTTCAGACGATTGACCCCAACCTCCCGATTAACCAAAAGGTATTGCTCCCATAGAAGGAGAAGATTCTCTGACATGGAGTACCCTGAAGTCACTGCAAACATGACAAGCAGAAGTAGGAAAAAACAACCAGCAGTCAGCTCCGATGAGTCTGACACGGAACCAGAAGGAGTGTATCGGCATACTCGCACTCGGATTGGTGCAGTCGCCCCGATCAACTACAGTACCCTAGCTCGAGGCATTGAAGTAAATGAATCACATTCTGCCGTTGTAGAATCGCAGGCCTCGAACTCATCCATAGAGAAGGAAGCCTTCGCGTACATGACAAATACTCCTGAGGAGACGGCCAGACGCTTTGAACAACAAGCCCAGGTCTAGAGGGAACAATTCGATATGATTCGTACTCAACAAGAATCCATCGATTCCCTCAAGCAGATGCTTGCACAATTGCTTGAAGATAAGAGGAAGGCAACCGACAAAGGTTCTTCTAAGAAGTCTAAAGGCAAACGGAAAGATCCGGATTTGCATTGATTTTCGCGATCTAAACGAGGCCTGTCCCAAAGATGAATTCTCTCTCCCAATCACGGATGTCATGACTGACAATACGTGTGGGTTTGAGCGAATGTCCTTTATGGATGGATTCTCAGGGTATAATCAAATCAAAATGTACCCTGATGATGAAAAATATACTTCTTTCAGGACACCACTGGGGTATATTGCTATACTATCATGCCCTTCAGACTGAAGAACGCAGGGGCAACATATCAGAGAGTTATGAATGCAATTTTTCACGCACACATGCGTAAAATAGTAGAATGCTACGTTGACAATATTGCAGTGAAAAGCCGCACCAAGGGTGACCACATAGCCGATCTGAAGACAGCCTTTGAAATCACGCAGGCATATCAGTTGAAGATGAACCCCACCAAATCTTTCCTGGGGGTATCCAGCGGTAAATTTCTAGGGTTTGTAGTGACATCCAAAGGAATTCACTTAGACCCAAAAAAGTCCGCATTGTTCAGGAGATGCAACCTCTAAGGAATCTCAGGAAGCTTAGAGGATTGCAAAGGCGACTCGCATACATCCGGAGGTTTATCTCAAATCTTTTCGGAAGATGCCAACCCTTCATCAAATTGATAAAAAAAGGGTGTCTCATTCATTTTGGATGATGCTTGCCAACAAGCATTCGACGAAATCAAATGATACGTCACACAACCACCTGTCCTTATAGCTTCGGTATTGGAAAAACCTTTCCTGATATACGTTCGAGCGATGGATCATTCTTTAGGAGCTTTGCTAGCCTAGAATAATGATCAAGGATATGAACAGGCAATCTACTATCTGAGCAAGACTATGATCGGAGCCGAGTATTGGTACAACCCAATTGAAAAAGAATGTTTGGCGTTGGTGTTCGCTGTCCAGAAAATGTGACACTACTTGGTGGGCCAAACTATAAATGTCATATCAAAAGTCAACCCTTTGAGATTGCTCATGATGAAGCCATCTTCACTAAATAGCCGACTGGCAAAATGGCCATACTGCTATCCCAATATGAGATGCGCTTTTTACCACAAAAAGCCGTGAAGGGACAAGCGGTGGCAAACTTCTTGGCTGAGCATCCAGATCCGAGAACAATCAAACTTTACGAAGATCTCCCAGACGAAGTCGCTAAAGTTTGTCTGACCCAAACAGCTTTTGAAAGACAGGTGTGGTAACTCTTCTTCGATGGTGCGTCAAGAACAGGCCCACTAGGGCGTATCATAGCAGGAGTGGGGGTAGTACTAGTCTCTCCATAAAACTACGTGATCCCTCGTGCATTCTCATTAACCGAGCCATGCTCCAACAATATAACAGAATACAATACCCTCTTGATTGGAATGCAAATCGCCGATGAGATTGGCGTTAAAAATCTCGAAGCATACGGTGACTCTAAACAACTCGTCTTTAACCAAGTTCGCGGGGAGTCTAAAGTCAGACATGAAGACTTAGTACCCTATTACAACGCAACTATCTCTATGGCCGAGAGGTTCGGAAACTTTTACATCGACCATGTGCCACGTCAGCAAAATACGCATGCAGATGCACTGGCATCTCTCGCTGCCTCATTGGCCCTTCCGGCTAGAGTAATAGAGAAAGTACTTGTCTGCAGCCACGACCTATATTGCGCAAGAATCGTTTCTGAAGATCACCAAAAGCCGATGGGAGACTGTCAAGCCAAAGAAGCATTAGAGACTTCAACGGGTCCAGAACTCAATGATTGGCGATTCCCGTACATCGACTATACCTTGTACGGCATCCTGCCTGATGATCCCAAAGAAGCGGCTGTCATTAGAAGGAAAGCCCCCAATTCTACTATAATGCGATCACGCTAACACTGTATCGCCAATCGCATGACGGGATCCTCCTCCGCTGTCTGTCGCAAAAGGAGGCACAGGAAGTACTCAAAGAAGTGCATGCTGGCATGTGTGGAGCTCATCAGCCTGATTCGAAGCTTGGGGATTGACTCTAGAGACTGGGATATTATTGGCCTAAGATGATCCCGGATGCCATCACTTATGCCAAACGATGCCACGCCTGCCCAAGTCCATAGTGATTTCACTCATCAAGCACCAGGTATCTCCGCTCCACAACCTCTACCTGGCCATTTGAGATATGGGGGATGGACATAGTCGGCCCTATCAGCCTACCATCATCCAAAGGACATCGATTCATCTTGCTATAACTGACTATTTTTCTAAATGGGCTGAAGCTATTCCTTTAAGGGAGGTGAAGACATCTGATGGGATCAAATTTGTTAAACATCACGTCATCTACCATTTTGGTGTGCCACGATAAATTGTCCATGACAATGGGCCCCAATTCGTCAATCAGGCTTTTCAGAGGTTCTGCAATAAGTTCAGAATCCAGAGTATGTCCTCAACGGCATACTACCCAGCCGCTAACGGCCTCGCAGAAGCTTTCAACAAAACTATCGGAAAATTTCTCAAGAAATTCGTCTTGAAAAGCTAACTTGACTAGGACGATAGGTTAGGTGAATGCTTATGGGCCTATCGCACAACGGACCGAACCCTAACGAAAGCTACACCATTCTCTTTGGTATATGGGAGTGAAACTGTACTCTTGCTAGAAATCCAAATCCCATCTCTACGTGTCGCCTTGATGGCAGAAATGACGAACGAGGAGAAGCATCGATTATGACTCCAAGAGTTAGAGGCTTTAGATGATAAACGCCTGCAAGCTCAACAGCAAATCAAGCTCTATCAAGCTCGAATTACCAAAGCCTTCAACAAGAAAGTTAAGGAGCGAACTTTCAAGAAGGTAACCTTGTCTTAGCTGTCAGAAGACCTATGGTAATGACACATAGGACAAAAGGAAAATTCCAACCTAAATGGGAAAGACCATTTGTAGTAGAGTCGGTCTACTCAAATGGAGCATACCGCCTCATAACCTCAGATGGTGATATGCTCATGATGCCAATCAACGGCAAATTCTTGAAGAAATACTATCCTTAATGGCACTCTTCTCCTGATCAGGTTAATACTACACCTATGATCGAAACTTCAGATCCAAGATCAACGCCAAGGAAAGCTTTCCTCTACTAGATCACATCACGGTCAATAAGCATCAAGCTAATCAAGCACTGGTTACATTACGATGCATGATGTAAATATTGAAGAGGGAACAAAATGCAAAACTTTAGTTTTAGTATAGTTACTCTTCTACTGACATCCAACATCTCCAATGGCTAAGAACAGAGGAAAATGTTCGCTTTCAAATCCAACATAAGTCTTCGACAACTCATCATGCTGAGGGGAATAGCATGGCTAGCCTAACTCAAACGGTAGTTGGTAAAGGCACGCCAAATCCGTTGATAGCTGAGGGTTTGCTAAAAATCCTATAGGACTTGGTCCCATCTTCTCCACCAAAATATCCCACCAATTCTCACCTACAGAATGGTAGGGCCACAAAAATACCTGTGCTCATTTTCCTAGTGAAATGAACTGGGATTTGTCAAGTTAACATTAAACCTCTGACATTCCAAACTTCACTTGTCAATTCTCATCAATAGAATGACGAGTCCTCAAAATTGCTCATATCGCAAATTAACCATTATCAAGTTAACATTAAACCTCTGACATTTCAAACTTTACTAGTCAATTCTCATCAATAGAATGACAAGTCCTCAAAATTGCTCATATCGCAAATCAACTACTGTCAAGTTAACATAAACCTCTTACATTCCAAACTTCACTTGTCAATTCTCATCAATAGAATGACAAATCCTCAAAATTGCTCATATCGCAGATTAACCACTGTCAAGTTAACATTAAACCTCTGACATTCCAAACTTTACTTGTCAATTCTCATCAATAGAATGACAAGTCCTCAAAATTGCTAATATCGCAAATCAACTACTGTCAGGTTAACATCACATCTCTGGCAAACTACTGTTAAGTTTAACACTACACCTCTAACAGTGATTAAGTTGCTGCCAAGTTCAAATTAAACCTCTGACAATCACTTTTCCTCAGGCTTCCATATCGAAGCTGAGATGAGCGATGCTAAGTTTAACATCGCACCTCTAGCGTCCAGTTCATTGCTAAGTTCAACAATACATCTATGGCGATGACTTTCCCTTGAACTTTCCTATCAAAGTCGAGATGACCAATGTCAAGTTTAAAAGTACACCTCTAGCATTACCTTCACTGCCAAGTTTAATATTACACCTATGATAGTGATGTTTTCAGTCTTCTCAAATGAACTGAAATTCCTGTTGAGTCAAGTTAATATCATATCTCTGACCCACATTCCTTTCAAGTTAATATCACACCTCTGATAGTAATCTTGAATTCCTAAAATGAAAATTTTCAACTTTGACTTGTTAAGTTAATTATCATATTTCTAGCAAGTCAAGAGTTCCTACTTCTATGTGTCTGATTAAAAAAAAAAAGAAATTCAAGACATATAAAAAGACAAGAAAAAATATTACTTTTATTAATATTCAAACATATGAAAGTGATACAAGACGGTCTCTTATATAATAAGATTGAGTGTTACAATAAAGGAGTACAAGAAGTCCCTTTCTCTCAGCCACTCCAAATACAAGATGTTTGGAAGAGCGCCAAAGAAAGATTCTTCTCTTCTTCCACTGAATCATGTCACAGTTGACCAGTGTTGAGACGATCGGATGCTGGTCACATCAGGATGCATGATGTAAACATTGAAGAAGCTCACCGCTCACCGAGAACAATGGTGTTTCTCAAGGTCGAATGCAGAAGAACACTCTAATTCCACACGACCAACTGGTGTGGGCCGTAGTCCTTCGTTGATGAACATCTCCACCACAGAAAGTCATCTAATGAGCATGAGTTTTTCGTCGATGTCACTTCTAGGGTTAAGATTGGTGAAGGGAGGATCCGAGACCTTACAAGTGACGTCCTCTTTCTAGTGACCTGCAAGAGGACCATACCCACCGCCATACCCACCACCATACCCACTGTGACCATGACAAACCCGGGACATTGCTAGTGCGTAATGTCCAATAAAGCCTGGACGGATGTCATTAACTGCACGAATCCTCCTCGCCCATGAACAGGAGCTTTGATTCTCCATGTGCTCGTCAATAGAACAAGCTCGCTAGACGAAATATTTATCCCAAGAGCCCAGCGAAAATAAAGAAGATTGATTGAGACTACCAGAACCTACAAGAAACAAAAACCAAAAGGTTAAAATTCTGTTAAGATAGGAACGTAAGGGCAGACGCGGTCGAAGCTGTAAACTTCAGACACGGGAATAACCAGTGCAGAAAGTTTAAAATTCTGTCAAGGCTGTAGCGTAAAAGCTGAAGGTAGACGCGGTTGAAGTAGTGAACTTCAGACGAGGATTTAACCAGCGCAGATCAGAATGCGGTCTGATTTTAGACCTGCGTTCAAGATATGAGACGCGAGGTAGACCAGACGTAAAAGTCGCCACACCCATGTTTGAGAAACAAGGTTGCCACATCTAAGTCCAGAGATCTCGAAAGAATTAAAATTCTTCAAGTCAAGAACCTCAAACGCGGGCTTCATATACAAAGCTCGCGTCTTAAGATCTAAGTACAGAGTTCATCACATTCGCATTCAAAGGATTTTTGAGTTAGAGTTCAAAGTTATTCAACTCGCGCTTCATCAAGAAGTCTAAAAGACGCGACTTCCTAATACGGGTACATTAGTCAGATTTCAAGAGAAGATAAAGAGATCGAATCTCTTCAAGGGACAAGAAAATAGAAACTCAGTGAGACTGAGTATTTCATGGCGACAAGTGGTTCCTACCCGGGGAAGAACTCTCTAGAAGTTAAACTTTATGCATCAAGGCGCGGCCGGTAAAATCACTTAAGGCGATACTTTTTGATCTTAAAATCACTTGACAGTGATAATCTTTGGAAAAGATTAAAGGAAAGTATGGAAGCTTTGAGTTCTTACTGTTCATTGGAACATATCCCCTTAAAGAGAAGAAGGACAAAGCAAGACGAAGACTCTCAGAGCGCATGCTCTCAAAGGGAAACAGTCTAGATAATAGACTGTTAAGGGGATGTGGCCTATTTATAGGCAACCCATAAGGCTTACAATTATAGCATAAAAATCAAAGCCATCAGCCTTAATTCCCACACGAACGTCAAAGCCCAATAAGGACCTGACGCGTGGATTGCCACTTCGGGAAACATCGAAGGACACAAGTTTCCAATCATCAACGCCGACTTGGCATTAAAAGATTTAACAAGATCTTTAAGACGGGCTGCATGTGACGCTTAGAAGGCTGCGTCAGGCGCAGACTCAAAGGTCACGTCCACAAATCCGCGACCTTCCACAAATCTAAGGGCTGCATTCCTTTCATTCCTACTGAAGAAGCCACAACCGCATCTCCTGAAATAGTTCAGAATGCGTCTCCTCCACAAGCTGGATCTACCATCCACTACTATTTCAAGTTGCGTCTTGAGTTTACACCAATTCACAAGGCTCGAAGGCTGTGCCTTGAAGCCCGCATCCTTTCATGAACCTGAGGGTTGTGTCTCCTTTATCGAGTTTGCGCCCTCTAAAGGGATTAGAGTCGCGTCTTTATTGAGTCAGAGTCGCGTCCCTACCTACCAGCTGAAGACCCGCGCGTCATTCTTGAGGGGCCTAAAATCGCATTTTTTCAGCAAATTAATAGATGCGTCCCCACTCTGAGTGAGGACTGCGTCTCTAAAACAACATGACCTCTGCGTCCATAAGACTTGCATTCAGTCTTTACTTCTGCAAATCAGTTCAACAGTGCACTGGCACAAGCAGACGACTGTTTATCCCTATTTTAACAGTACGCCAATAACCAGCTCAGAGCACTGAGGAGGTCTGGACTATTTAGACACTCACCACGATCATCTCTGGTGGCTTCAAAGGGTTTTACAGTACACTCACGAAGACCATACTCCAAACAAGATCAACCTCAGAGTATCTCAAATGATTGTCAGTCCAATTATGAGAAGTATGAATTCAATCAGAGTCCAAAGTATTTCGAAATCCATCACAGTCAACCGCGGATTATCGAAAACTTTGGAGGGGTTCTGTAGGCTGTCTAAAAATCACTGAAGATAAGTCATCAAAAAGTAGAATCCAAACTCCAGATGCAAGGCTAATCATCGCCACCAGCGCAGCACCAAGATGCGAGGGCTGAAACCCGCATCTCAACATCACTACAATGACCAAGACGCGGAGCATGAAAACCACGTCTCAGCATTACCGCAGCACCAAGACGCGAGGGTTGAAACCCGCCTTTCAACATCGCTGCAATGACCAACACGAGGAGCATGAAAATCGCGTCTCAGCATTACTGCAGTATCAAGACGCGAGAGTTGAAACACGCATCTCAACATCATTGCAAGGACCCAAGACGCGGAGCTTGAAAGCTGCGTCTCAGCATTATTGCAATACCAAGACGCAGAGTCCAAAACTCGCGTCTCACGTGAAGCTTGATGCAGAATTAGAATCTCGCGTTTCTTAAGCATTACCTCAATGGCAAAATGTGAGGCCCAAAGCCCGCGTCTCGGTTATAACTGCCCTCATTACTGGGTCAATTACTGTCACGTAGTGAGGAAGTTAACCCCCATTATGGAGTATTTTTAGTGGACATTTTTACCCCCTGAAGCCTTTATAAATAGCCCAGTTTGTTATGGAAGAGTGGTCAGAAAATTCTTGGTAAAAAGAACTTCAGTTGTAAGCCGTAGAAGCACTAAGACCTCTAGCTGAAAAGAAAGAGAGAGTTCAACTCTTCTAACAACTTGCTGCTTACAAGTTTGTTTTTGCCTATAATCTCTTTGAGATTCTTGGTGGACAGGAGCTGTGTTACTTCGTCCACTATCCATAGAGAGAATTCCCAAGAAGTCCTGACGTTCGCCCGGTTAACAGAAAATAAGATTTACTTTCTATCGCCACATCAAGAACCCAGCATTAAATGTCACGCCCCGCTTCCCAAAATACGTGAAAACGGAGTCGCGACGAGAGTCGGCGACGCATATACGCAAGGAAAATACCTCACGTATACGCGCTAAGCCTAAAGTAACCTGAACAAGCTATAAATCTAAATCATAATAATCAAGGATCACTGCAATAATACATATAAAGACTATACATGATCTGGAATGAAATAAGGAACAGAATAGAAGCCAAGGGTGATATACAGGAATCAAAGAATAATAGCAGGAATAAAGAAAGGAAAGAATACCAGAATCAAAAGAGAGAGAGAGTCCGGTTCCTCGCAAGTCGTACAGTCTCATCGTACATCTGCACAATAGAACAAGCATCCAATATCTGGACGTGCAAATCCAGGGTCGTCAGAAAGAGACCTAGTGAGTGTGTGTGTAAAGGGGAGAGCTCGTGCATATAAACAAGGTGCATAAAGCAATAACAAGAATAACTGCAGATATAAGATAATCAAATAATATGATACATAAGCAACAGAATAACAATAGCAAGAATAAGAGTACAGGTACAAGACAAGTAAAACAACTGTAACAAACAACAGATGTCTAGGTGTATATCCTAGCAATATCACTAACCTAGTACATAATCTGGTCCTGGTTACAGTCATGTGTCTATCATAATGATATATATAGATATACAATCAGGTGATTACCGTCAGTCACAATACATCAACAGTTTATTATTAATTATGTCAGCGAACACCAATTGTCACATGTAATAGACGCATCCCATACTACGCCTACCACACATGCCAATCGATGTCCTCAGTTATTGAAACTGATCGGTTGGAGACATTGTCCATGCTTTAGGTGGGTCCCATGCATACCCGGGACCACGGCCCAGACTCCTGGCGCTGAACCAGGACCTACCGCAAGGTAGTCAGGAACATGTAAACAGGAACAAGTACATGTATAACATATATAACAGGAACAGGACGGGGTGTCAGTCACCCCACGAGAACCCTGCAGTGGAACTCTCTTTCGGCTGCGCAACCTAAATCCTAGGTCCACCCAAAATACGGACGCTGTCTCCTCCATCAATCTCCCCAATCCCAGTGTAAGTTGTTTGTTATCATGTTTTAGTTTGTCAAGATTATTTAAAGTGCATGTTACTTAAATCAATGGGATAACTTAGTGGTAGTCACGGTAACAATATCAACATGTAATCAGGATACCGGTATAACATAAATATACAATATCAAGGAACAGGATACCGGTATGACAGGAATATATAACAAGTATAACATGCGGGTGTTGTTACCTTGTAATAATATTTTCCCAGCAATTAAGTAACATGGGCAAGATAGTTATCAGGTAAATACCAAGTATAATCAGTCAGGTTCTACAGATAAATCATGATTATTCAAGATGAGTAATGACCTACTGTCATGAATAGAATAATCCAGGCAAATTATGAAATCAACTAATATTCTCAAAGTCATCGATACATCCAGCTCTCAATAACTGAAATAACAATTATTCTGATACACCTAATCAAATCCTCACACTCCATTCCGACCAAATCGTCACACACTCTCACTTCCATCAAAGCTAATCATAAGATCCTAAAACTCAAGTAGCATATCAAGGATATATATATATCTAAAGTCCACCAGATCAAGTCAATACAATCAACGTCTATTCCTCAACATCATATTCATCCTTCTATAGCCCATACCATAGCTCAAGGGTAGAGTCCTCAATCCATAAAAGATCTAAGAACAGCAGTCAGACTAAAGTTAGTCGACTAGGGGGAGAAGCAAGTCGACTAGGATAAGGGTTAGTCGACTAACAAATATAATAAGTCGACTATAAAGAGTACTAGTCGACTAACAGGGAAAGCAAGTCGACTAACATATAAGTAGTGGTCAGCACAGAGGCTACACAACTTCCAGAACAGAAACTAGTCGACTAAGGATATGACAAGTCGACTAATATAAGATATTAGTCGACTAATAGGAATAGCAAGTCGACTAACAAGAGGAGTAAGTCGACTATAGGAAAGGGCCAGTCGACTAACATAGGTTACAGTCGATAAACAGAGAGTGCACAACAATTCTAAATGGGAACCTAGTCGACTAGGGGTCTATGGTAAGTCGACTAATAGAAGTATTAGTCGACTAACAAAGTGCGCTAGTCGACTAATACCTCTACCTGCACACCTGATATTGAAAAACACTGACACAATGACAATCCAACAAGATCAAGCTCCTCCATAAACTGATCAAGATCCAATATAAATATATCATAGGTCAACTCTAACTCTAACTAAGTCAATACCAGTCCAAGTATCAGCAAATCAGTATATTGGTAAAGCAATGTCATATCTAACACTTCCTCAATCTCCACGAGAATTCTAGTCGGGATAATCACCAACAACTGCCAATAAACACTATGCCTAATATATGTCCTCTAATCTCAAATATAACATAGTTCAACTGATCAGTAGATCAAATCAAGTCACAGTCCAGAGTATCCAATGCTAGGCCTAAGCCAATATCGGCGATCTACCGACACATGAAATGACACTAATCAATACTCTGATCAATAAAATAAATAAGGTGAATGTTCGGTCATGAGTCATAGAGTGATACATGTATTCACACTGGTAAAATAAATCAAATAGTCGCATGAAATGATAAAAGTAAAACATAATATATATATATATAGACAACGGTAAAAAGAAAATGAGACAAAAGCAAACACTCACATGAAATGACGCAGTTTTCGAACAGAATCGCTATCTGGTCTTCACTGCACGAACCGGTACTGATCTACGGATCATCCCATAGATCGGTCTTCGAATTGCCTGTGTATCGGGTCCACAACGAGCACGAATCCGAATCGGGTCCGGGTCTCCTGCAACTGGTCCGGATCTCACCAAACAAATCCAAAATGCTGTAGCATGTAACCAACACATACAAATAAATATAAATACATGCTTAACACCCTTCCGAGCACACTGACACATACATGTACACCCACGTACACATACATATACGGGTACACATACATACATATATATAAACATGCCTACATATTATATACTTACATATATATTAATGCATAATTACACATATACCTATACACATTAATTTAATGCATACATATCCAAATTAATAAATACCTACTATTAACTATAAATACCTATACATTAATTAATTCACATCCATGCATGCACATATACATCATGCATACACATGCATGCATATCACAACTACACTCACGCACACAACCATACGCATTAATTTAAAGTTCTCAATTATTACAAGATTGCCCCCCATACAATAAAATGTAAAACTAACCTCGAGCCGATTTGCGGCGCACCGACGGAGGCTCCGACGGAGGCATCCGAGGCCGCGGAGGGTGTCGTTGGATAGAGAATATTGCCGTGAAGGGCGTGGGTGCATTCGCGCTCGCCTACGGTGATCCACGGCGATCCACGGAGAGCCGAAAAAAGGCTCGGAGTAAGGTATTTGCCACACACAACCAAACACATTGAATTAATACACTTGCATAATTAATCAACAACACCCATTTGCATTAAACATCATATAATACAAAATAAAGGGAGATGATCAAGGGAGACTCACGGTTTGGGCAAGGGCTTGCGCAGGCCAGGGAAAGGACATGGGGGAGATCCGGTGGTTGCTGCTATTGGCGCTGACGTTGCTGCGCTGGTTGCGGCCTGCAGGTGTACAAGACATGGTGGAGGCGGGTGTTGCCATGGGTGCTCGGCAAGGAGGCCAAGGTGGGGACGACAAGGTCTTGTGCAGAGGGAGCACGACAAGGGTTGGTTGCTGCCACATGGGGCCAAGGGCTTGGTTCTTGGCTTGGCTTGCTGGTAGAGTCGAAGGGAAGAGGACGATAAGATGAAGAAGGGGCGACTGTGGTTTTAGATAAAGGAAGAGGGGAGATTAATTAGGTTTGGGTTAAGGTTAAGGTGGGATTATATATATAAGATGGGTTATGGGTTAGCGGGTAGGGTCATGAGTATAGGATTAAATAGAGATAAAACTGGGTTAATGGGTATCAAGTATGGAAAGATAAGGGGTTGGATCTCTATGGATAAATGGGTTTTGGGATAACAGAGTAATGAGTATTGGAGTTTAATTGGGTCTATGGTAATGGGTATGCTATTGGGTATGAATGGGTAGCTAAAGGGTAAAGGGTTTGAGGAATAGGAAATGGATAATGAGAATAAATATTGGGAAAAGGATCATAGAATAATAAGGAATAGAAAAGATAATAATAATATTAAAAGAATATCTACCTTAATAATGCTAAATAATTGTAACAACTCTTAATTAAAAATAATAATTAATAACATGCATATTAATTAACAATAGCAATGACTATAATAATTAATCAACATAAATAATAATACTAATATTAATTAATATCAACAATAATAAAAATAATAGAAATAATAATTAACAATTAATACTACCACTAATACTAGCACAAATATTAAAATAAACAAATAAATTATAATGACACCAATAATATTATTCATAAATAATAACAACCATAGTAATGGTAAAATTACTAGTTAGTAATTAAAATGCTAACAAGTCATAATGGTAAATATAAAATGCCAAATTACCATTTACTATCTCAAAATAATTTGCATATTTAATAATAATAATTACAGAAAAAATAATAAATTAAGTTGATTATATAAAAATAATCAGTAAATCAAAATGAATACTTTAGTAAAAATAAAAATACAGTATTTCTAACTAGGGATCTTACATTAAACAAAGGGGAGGTTTGAGCTTGAATATCTCCCCTCTCTTGTGAAAGGATTATTGATCCGTTGTAATTTTTTTACAATCAAATAAAGAATTTACTCCTTGATCCTGCAATTTTTCCCACCAAACAATCATGTTTATTATTTTGCTTTGCAATTTATTTATCATGAACTAAATCTCCATAGCTAGGTCATTGATGTAGGAAATTATTATGAAGATTTAATCTTGTTATTTTGTGTTAGTTCTATAACTTCATTCTTCATGTTAGATTCTATGCATGTTAAGTTTTATTCTCATTCTTTATGTTATTAATTGATACGCACAATTATACAGAAGGCTAAGTTTAAAACTTAGAGGAGATAATTTAGCAATGCTTCATAAAAATAGAAATCACAATTAAATAAGTTGAGCGTAAAAGTTATGAAATCTTATAGAAAGATCCACTGTGCTTAATACTTCCTCTAACTTGTAGCTAGATCAAGAGATTATAAGTTCTTGTATTAGAGGTTAGAATTAATATTGCTCGAGAAAGAATTAGTTAAGACAGGAACTTTCGATTGTTAATATGAGTAGTATGTAGTTACTAGCGAAATCAACTTATTAATTCAGATTATTAAGTGTTGAAATCAATTGCCCTAGAATTCCCTATCCAAAACCAACATCTTTCTTGTTTATTTCACTTTCAAATTTATATCTTTCCTTCAAATAAAACTTTGAGTTAACTTAATCAGATAACAATCCTCGTGGGTTCGACACTCTACTCTATCATCTTATTACTTGTAAATGATTGGTGCACTTGCCATTCGAATAGCACCAACTTTTTGGCGACGTTGCCGAGGATAGTTTATCTTTATTAATATCATATCATTTGACTCTAGTTTTACTTTGAAAAATTTATCTTTATCTTTATCTTTATTTCTTTCTTTTTCTTTTATTTCAGATCTATAGAGCACAACAGTTATCAATGGTCCTCATAAAGATTTGAGCCAATGTAAACATGTTCGTGGTGTGGAGAAAATCATGATTCTAGGGTTTGTCTATATTTTCTCAACACCTATATCTACAATCATGCTCGAGAAAATCATCAAAATTCTTTGTGGAGTAACAACCATCATGTTATCTAACCTCAATACTTTGTGCCTTAAGAAAAGAAGTCCAATTTGGAAGAAACTATGAAAAGCTTAAATAGAACTTTTAAAAGTTTTATGGAGTTTTCACGTTCCTCGCAAAGTAATTCCAAAGTAGATCATGAAGGGTAAATAGAGGAAATCATCTCAGGGCAACCACAAGAATTTTTTAAGAGGCTGCACCACATGAGGATAAAGGATCAAGTATCAAAGAGGCTGAAGCATATAAGGAGGAAGAAGAAAGCTACATAGAGGATCTCAAGTGGTCGATTGATTATTATGAGAAAAAACTTGTCTCAGATTCATCAATACAGAAGGCACAAGAGACATCAAGACCACATAACAGAAGAGGATACAGAAACTTGAAGCAAAAATTCCTACATCATCTTTCTAGAAAATTCGTCTACACAACCGAACTTTCAGCTGGACAGCTGTCCTCCTATTGAACCAGAGCTTATGTTTGTTCCAAAACTTTCTCCAGATCTCCCAGCAACCAATGAAGAACCTGAAGTTGAAAAAATTTTAATCAAAGCTAGAGTTTCTTTCAAAAAAAAAAGAAACTTGACTTGAGTATCTACACTTTTGATGAGACACTAATTGAGCAATCTTTTGAAGAGACTTTACTTGATGCATTATTAAATTTTTACAATTTCAAGTATTTGTCTAAAGATATTAGATGTGTCTCTTTGCAGGTTAAAGATGCTTTGCCCCATGATGCCGCTAATGAGATGATCTGTTGCATGAAAAATTCAAAGAGGACAAATCAAAAGAAATATAGACCAGACCAAAATTTAAGAAAACAAAAGGCAAAGCGGATAGAGTCAATGAGAAGTTGACAAAGAGGTTGAGCACATCTAAATCTCCTCTGAAGAGAATGCATTGGAAAAGTGGAAAGCATTCTCGTGAACGGAATCGATGAATAAAGGTAAGGAGATTAATTTGTTGTAAATATGAGTACTAACTGTTTTTTCTTTTCTTTTTCTGTACCCTAGCCCAGAACCAGAGTTTCAAATTAAAAATATAACTACAAGATGAACCAACTTGATGAAACAAAGTTGCCAAAAAAATTGAGGATCAAAAGAGTTAAAAGTACGGCTAGGTAGCTAAATTTATAACTACGCAGCTGAACAATTTCAGAACTACAGGTTCAAATTTTTTCTGATAAGTATTTCTCTAATAGGTTAGTTATGAACATGACTATTTTCTGCAAATTGATATACATGATTTTTTTATTATTTTTACAAGTTACAATTAGCATATGTTGATTTTGTGAGTGATATTTATTTGCTATTTTACATGTGATATGGATTCATCTTGTACTACATAAGGACATGCCAAGGTTTAGGTATGGGGGAGGGGTCTAAGATTTTTTTTTTTTTGCTTTTTCTTTATTCTTAGGTTAGAATTTTTATTTATTTCTTTTCTTTTTAGGATTTTTCTAGATTTTTATTTTTCTTTTACTAACTGAAAAAAATTTTAAATTTTAGTAAGTTGACCTAGTTGTAAGGGATTTAGTAACCATATAACTTGAATTGGTTAAAGAAGATCAATTTGATAGAATTTTAAGTCTTTGAGTGAGATGAAAAATTTAAAATATTATTGCCATCAAGAATTTGTCCATGTGAATATGCATCGTATCTACACTCAATAGTTTAAACTTGAGATGATGAGCATAACTTAATGCTAAATAATAATAAGAATCTTAACTATTGATTAGTTAGATCTTTGATCTCATGAAGCCTTGATATTTACGCAAAAAATAGTTAGGTAAGAAATATATATATATTAACAAGTCTAATGATCAATTAGTTACGTATCTTGGCCTCAAGATGCCTTGATATTTATATGAAAGAGAATTAGATTAGTTATATATATGAAAAAAAAAAAGAAAAGTGTTTAAAGGGCAACGAAGTGGTATACTTTGAAACTTCTGTTTTATATTTATGTGTGTGTGTGTGTGTGTGTGTGTGTGTGTATGTGTGTGTGTGTGTGTGTGTATGTATTATATTGTATGTATATATATATTATATGTATGTATGTATGTATGTATGTATGTATAAATTTTAAGTATGTAAGTTTGAATCAAAATTTCAAGTTAAGAGCTATACACATTCACGAAGATGCATAGGAATAGAAAACTTAGGAAGGATAGTGATGTAGGCTAGATTTGAAAATTCCTACAAAGTAGATGATAGAATTCTTGATAGTAGATTGAAATTGATAATGAGAGTTTATAGTAACTAGAGAACTTATACAAGTGATAGATACCACTCTCAAAAATATTTTGTCTTTTTTTATCTTTTTTATCTTTTTTATTTTTAGTTATTCTTATTTTTGGTTATCCTTTTTATCTTAATCTCTTCTCACCTTTTAAATTCTTTCACCAAATTTTGAGGGTGTGATTCACTGAAAATCCTCACGAGACAATACTCGTCCACTAAGATAACTTAGGGGTTTAACGGCTTGTTGCACATGCTAAGTGCAATCGTGAGTCTTACGAAAATAGATTAGGAGTTTATTTTTAGGATTTTTAGTTTTTCTTTTTCTTTTTAGATTATGATTTTGCTCGAAAACTAATAAAAGTATGTATGGGGATGTGATGTGTGTGCTTTATATACATATTTTATATCACCTTTTATGCCTATTATTTGCCACATTTAATATTGCATGAGTATTTTGTTAATATTATTTTGCAGATTTTAGGTCAAGAGCAAATTAGAGAGAAAGAGCGAAAATGGCAAATCGATGATATCAAGTGAACAAAAGAGATGCAAAAGCAAGATCTGATGTAGAGTTGGAACATCGTAACAAAGCCTTCACGCAAAAATAGAATTTCATAAAAATTTGGGACTGAATTGGACCAAGAGTTCGGCCACCCAACTGTACATTTTGGCCAAGAAGCCGTGGACCAGTCAACGGTAATGTTAACTCAGAGGTCAACACGAGTCAAAAAGTGGAGCTTCATTACAGCTGGAAGTTCGACCAGCCAGCAGAATTTTTGGCCAGTTGGCCAAACTATGGCAACAATTGTGGATAAATTTTTTTTAGTAGTTCGTGTAAATTGAGAAACCTAGGTTTTTGTATTCGATTAGAGTTCTACTACTCTCTTTTCTATATAAGTGCTGCCAAGTCTCTTGTATCAAAGACAGTTTTTTTATTTCTCTTTTATTTTGGTTAAAATCAAATAAAAATTCTGATTTTTGGAGAAGAAATTTTGGTGTTTTAGAAGAAGAAGATCAGAGGAGAAGCGACAACTAAGGATTAGACGTGATCCTCAATTGGTGTTACCCTTTCCCTTTCTCTTTTAATTTACTATGTGAAGGTAAAAATCATGCTTATGATTTTGCTTTTCAATTTATTTATCATGAGCTAAATCTCTAAAGTTAGGGCGTTGATGTAGGCAATTCTTATGAAAATTTAATCTTGTTATTTTTTATTAGTTCTATGACTACTCAGTTTTTCATGTTAGATTCTATGCAAGTTATGTTTTTCTTCTCATTCTTTATGTTATTAATTAGTACGCATAATTATATAGAAGGTTAAGTTTGAGACCGAGAGAAGATAATTTAGCAATGCTTCATGAGAATAGAAATAACAATATGATAAGTTGAAACGTAAAAGTTGTTAAATTTTATAGAAAGATCCACTGTGCTTAGTGCTTTCTCTAACTTTTAAATTTACTAGTGTAGGATCGCCGAGATATTGATAAATGCGGAACTATCTCTGTTGGCAACAATGATCTAAAATACACAAGTCAACATAACACTAAAACAAGAAGGATTAATCGTTAATCAAGGAGTAACTTGCAAATGGAAATCAAATCTCAGAAAATGCACAAACGCAAACAAGAGAGATTTATCCTGGTTCGGTCCTTGTGACCTACATCCAGTCCCCAAGCCACCCGCTTGAGATTTTCCTTTAACCTTGATTTTGCAACCCAAAATCAATACACCATGTACACCACTTGACAAATCCCCTTCGCCAAATGTGTACACCTTCTCTTCCACCAAGAGAACACCTTCTCTTCCACCAAGAGAATACCTTTCACCTTGTACAACTGCCTCTACAACCAAGAAGCCTCCTGTGTACAATGATTTGCTTTGAGAATTACAATACTTTTCCTATAGCCTTGGTACTGAATGTGTATGTGGACAAGGTTCAGTATAGGAAACAAGAACTTCAGAGAATCTTCACAATGGAAATGTCTTTTGGTGAAGAACTGAAGTGGGAAAAACAGTTTTCAGGTTTGCAGATTTTTGGCTTTAGAAAACTGATAAAATCTCTTGGTAAATGGCCTTTGGACTAACTACCCCTTATATAGCTGAAGACTAGGGTAAGTTAGGGTAGTTACAGGTGCATTTCGAATGTTTGAAACGTTGGAAAACGTTGCACAAAAGACCAACAGTCAGAAACTGTCCAACAGTCAGAACTGCCTATTAGTCGACTTGCTTTTTGAGTTAGTCGACTAACCTAGGCAAAATTCCTTCTATTAGTCGACTATGTTTGACTATAAGTCGACTAGGTCAGTGTACGTTGGAAGAACAGTTTCAGAATAACTACTTCAAGTCGACTGTAACTAACAACTAGTCGACTTGACGAAGGATTAGTCGACTAGGGGACTTGGATTAGTCGACTATAAAAGTCTATTAGTCGACTATATTGACTGTCGGTCGACTAATAATCAAACAGAGAGTTGGATCAGATTCAGGACACAGGATTAGTCGACTTGGGTTCTGGTTAGTCGACTACATCAAGGATTAGTCGACTTATAATATACATCAAGTCGACTAATGGACCAATGAAGTGTGTGTTTGTGTCAAGGCTTTTACATGCTATTTCAACTTTACAAATCACACTCTATCAACTCTCCTTGGCACATCTTGATCATGTAGGACTCTTAATTCTTCATTTGTTTAGAGCTCCAAATGAATTTGATCTTCACAAACGTCTTCATCGAAATATGTTCCAACATTCTCCCCCTTTTTGATGATGACGCTTTGTGTGCACAAGTCCTCCCCCTGCAGAAGATATGTTATATTTTCCTCCCCCTGCAGAAATTGGGTTATAACAAATAGAGAAATACTTTGTTCTCCCCCTGCAACAATATATTAGTGCATATATATATAATTGTTTCTTTATCAATTTTTATATGGTACCTGCAAGATAAACGTTAGATGGTACCAAACATAAAGAACATATTTAACCTTTAGGAGTCCAAATCCATTTAGAATTTGGTTTCCACCTGTTAATATACACATAGTTGCAAGAATCACATATATCATGAATGTATGAAGCAATATATGTATTTTTATCATGAAAACTTAAATTTTTAGGAATCCATATAAACTTACTTTTCTTAGACTTTCTTTTTACAAAAAGAACTATATGGATTACTATAACATGAAGATTTTGCAATAAATCCAATACCATGATTATCATGTGACAATTTCTGAAAAGATAATAAAGCATTCAAATTTTCTTTTCCTTTATTGAACTTAGTCACATTTTGCAAAAGATCTTCATATTTCTTTTTGAAAACTAACATGTCTTTATCCAATATAGAAATCCTTTCATTCAAAGACTTAGTTTCCTTTTTCAGAAAAATGTTCTCTTTTATAAATTTCTCATTTTCAATTTTCAAAGATGATATGACTTTTTCAAACTCATCTTGTTGTTGAGAATTTATAGATGAACATTGTAATGCATAACATGAATTTTCCTTTAAAAGTTTCTCATTTTCTTTTGACAAAACTTTGTTTTTCAGTTTTTCATTTTTCAGATTAAGAAATAATTCATGGAAAGCATCAGAGAGTTCAGAATATGACACCTCATCATCTTCAAGTGCCATGTAACATAGGTTGACACGTTCAGTGGATTCTTCTTCATCAGATGAGGATGAATCACTGTATTCTGATGATGCTTCGTAGTTCTTCTTCTTTCTGAACTTCTTACTCTTGTACTTATCTTTCTTCTTAAGTAAAGGACAATCCATCTTCATATAACCTGGTTTATCACAATTAAAGCATTTGAATTTACCTTGCTTTAGAATTTCCTGAATTTCTTTGAGAGCATTGCCATCTCCTCTTCGTCATCATTGTCCGTGTCGGAAGATGCATGGAAGGCGAGTTCTTTCTTCTTTGAACGGTGTTGTCGTTCGTCCTTCTTCCTTTCTTCTAACTGCACTTCATATGCCATTAGATTACCGATTAGGTTTTCTAATATCATAGTTGAGAGATCATTCGCCTCTTCAATGGCGGTTGTCTTCTTCTCCCATTCTGGTGTGAGTGCTCGAAGGATCTTTCGAACTCTTTCAACTTGGGTGTAGTCCTTTCCAAGGGATGCTAATGTATTGGTGATGTCGGTGAATCTTGTAACCATCTCGGATATGGTTTCATTCTCCTCCATTTTTAATAACTCAAACCTGTGGACAAGAACAGATATTTTAGATTCCTTAACTTTATTAGTGCCTTCGTGTGTTACCTGAAGAGTATGCCATATTTGATGTGCAGAAGTTGCTGTTGAAACACGGTTGAACTCTTCTTTGGTTAGGGCACAGAATAGAGCATTCATCGCTTTGGCGTCAAGGTTCGCGTTCTTCTTTTGATCTTCACTCCAAGCGTTGTAGTTAGTTGTGGGCTTGGTGTACGATGCTTCTACGATGTTCCAAAGGTCGTAGTTGAGTGACTGCAAGTATATCTTCATTCTACACTTCCAATAGTTTTAGTTGGTTCCGTCAAATAGCGGTGGACGTTGTGTAGAATGTCCTTCTTTGAATTGGGATGATGAGAACTCCGTTGCCATCCTTGTTGTTGACTTGTACCTGCTCTGATACCAAATGTTGGTCCCCGAGATAATGACAAATGCGGAACTATCTCTGTTGGCAACAATGATCTAAAATACACAAGTCAACATAACACTAAAACAAGAAGGATTAATCGTTAATCAAAGGAGTAACTTGCAAAAAGGAAATCAAATCTCAAAAAATGCACAAACGCAAACAAGAGAGATTTATCCTGGTTCGGTCCTTGTGACCTACATCCAGTCCCCAAGCCACCCGCTTGAGATTTTCCTTTAACCTTGATTTTGCAACCCAAAATCAATACACCATGTACACCACTTGACAAATCCCCTTCGCCAAATGTGTACACCTTCTCTTCCACCAAGAGAACACCTTCTCTTCCACCAAGAGAATACCTTTCACCTTGTACAACTGCCTCTACAACCAAGAAGCCTCCTGTGTACAATGATTTGCTTTGAGAATTACAATACTTTTCCTATAGCCTTGGTACTGAATGTGTATGTGGACAAAGTTCAGTATAGGAAACAAGAACTTCAGAGAATCTTCACAATGGAAATGTCTTTTGGTGAAGAACTGAAGTGGGAAAAACAGTTTTCAGGTTTGCAGATTTTTGGCTTTGAAAACTGATAAAATCTCTTGGTAAATGGCCTTTGGACTAACTACCCCTTATATAGCTGAAGACTAGGGTAAGTTAGGGTAGTTACAGGTGCATTTCGAATGTTTGAAACGTTGGAAAACGTTGCACAAAAGACCAACAGTCAGAAACTGTCCAACAGTCAGAACTGCCTATTAGTCGACTTGCTTTTTGAGTTAGTCGACTAACCTAGGCAAAATTCCTTCTATTAGTTGACTATGTTTGACTATAAGTCGACTAGGTCAGTGTACGTTGGAAGAACAGTTTAAGAATAACCACTTCAAGTCGACTGTAACTAACAACCAGTCGACTTGACCAAGGATTAGTCGACTAGGGGACTTGGATTAGTCGACTTGAAAGTCTATTAGTCGACTATATTGACTGTCGGTCGACTAATAATCAAATAGAGAGTTGGGTCAGATTCAGGACACAGGATTAGTCGACTTGGGTTCTGGGTTAGTCGACTACATCAAGGATTAGTCGACTTATAATATACATCAAGTCGACTAATGGACCAATGAAGTGTGTGTTTGTGTCAAGGCTTTTACATGCTATTTCAACTTTACAAACCACGCTCTATCAACTCTCCTTGGCACATCTTGATCTTGTAGGACTCTTGATTCTTCATTTGTTTAGAGCTCCAAATGAATTTGATCTTCACAAACGTCTTCATCGAAATATGTTCCAACAACTAGATCGAGAGATTGTAGGTTCTTATATTAGAGATTAGAATTAATATTGCTTGAGAGAAAATATTACTTAAGATAGAGACTTTCGATTGTTAACATAAGTATTTTGTAGTTACTAGCACAATTAACTTATTAATTCAGATTATTAATTGTTGAAATCAGTTGCCCTAGTGATTTTCTATCTAAAGCCAACATCTTTCTTGTTTATTTCACTTCCAAATCTATATCTTTTTTTCAAATAAAATTTTGAGTTAATACACCTCTGGTACTTAATTATGTAACAATTCTCGTGGGTTCGACACTCTACTCTATCACTTTATTATTTGTAAAGGATTGGTACACTTGCCATTCGAATCACACCAAAGGTTGTTGGATTTCAGAGCAGGTGAACTGTATTCTTAAAGATTTCTCCAATCAAGGGACTGATCTGATTCAGTACTCGCGAAAATCTTAGTCCAAAATACATTGGCCCGTTTGAGATTCTAGATCATGTTGGAGACGTAGCTTATCGATTGGCATTACTGCCATCACTAGAAGGGCTGCACAATGTATTTCATATATCACAGCTAAGAAAATATGTCAGAGATGAGAGTCACATTTTAGACCACTCAGAATTGAAATTACAGCCAAATTTATCATATACAGAACAACCAATGGCCATTCTGAATAGAAGTGTCAAGACTATGAAAAATAAGGCAATACCGTTAGTTCTGCTTTCTTGGGTAGGCATGCTCTGGGAGAAGCTACTTGGAATGGGAAGATATTATCCATGAATGTTACCCTCAATTATTCAGGTCATAGTTGATAAAGTTCGTTATCTCTATCATTCTGTGTTCATCTTTCCCTTGTTGAAATTTCAAGGACGAATTCTTGTAAGGTGGATGGAATGTAACACCCTGTCTCCAGAATACAAATCTAGATATGTATTCTGATTTTTCAATTTTATTTTCCTTTTTTCTCCTCATATTTATTTTATTCTGTGATTGCTTATATTAGTATTTTGTATCGGATCCGGATTTTGAGACTTGATCGACCCTAGTCTGAACCGGGGACCTGATCCCAGTCTGTTGTTCAATTTGACCTTTTTAATAGTCAGATTTGATCGATTTCAGTTTTAAATGCTATTTTCTAATATTTTAGATTTTTTATTATTTTTTGTAATTTTTCTGAGTTATTCAGTAAATCATCAAAATCATGACGATCAGTGTCGCCAATCGATTCTTGGATTTTTTTTTAGTTTACAAATTGAGTTAAGTTTTAAGAAACTGCTTTCGCATTGTAATTCAAAATTTTATTTTCTACTTTAGTGCATTTTTGAAGATTTTTTCGAATTTATCAAAATTCGTCCGAATCTGGTGTCGACAGGTATTGCCAGTTGATTTAAGGATTTTTAAATTGAAAAAGGGATTGAGTTTCTTCAATCTGATTTCGGCATGTACCTAAGTATAATATTTATTACTTTTGTGAATTTTTAGGGATGTTTATGGAATAGTCAAAATTTAACCAATTAAAATAATAAATGGGTTTTACCCGGATCTGGGAGTTTGATCTGATATTTTTCCTTTTTCTTTTTCTCTTCGTTTCTTTTTCTTTTTCTCTTTCCAATTTCCTCTCCTCTTTTCTTTTCTTTTCTTTTCTTTTCCTTTCCTTCTTTTTCTCCACCACACAAATAATATCTGGATCCACTCCTTTTCTCTCCTCCCCCTGCAATGCGAACCTCCCCCTTCAACTAGTTGACGCGAAGCTCCCCAGCTCAGTGATGTGAACCTCAGCCCCTGGGCGAGGCTTCTTCTTCCCTTCCTCCTATAAAATTCACTCTTTCTATAATTTTTCACTCAATCTCACTTGAACACTTTCACATTCTAATTTCTCTCTCTCTCTCTCTCTCTCTCTCTCTCTCTCACTTTTTCTCATCTCTTCCCTGGTGAACGACCGCCTCCACCAGAACCGACGCAAGCGTCCAGCTCCAGCAAGCTACTCAGGCCGGCGGCCAACCCCCGGCACCCCCAATTCCTCCCCTCTTTTCTAAATTCTTTCCTCCTCCTCTAAAATAATACCACCATCTCTATTTTCTTCTCCTCTTCAAAATTCTCCATCTCCAACTCAAATCCACCACCTCCATCTTTCAAATCCGACCATCCACCTCCAAATCTTGCCATATACCACCCAAATTCACCAACACCTCCTCCTTCTTCCTAACACCCCTAATTTCCCTTCTCCGCTATCAATTTCAACTCCACCACCCTAAACCACCAACTCTACCTCCTCAACCACCTCTCTCTTCCTTTGATGGCCGACCTCCATCCCCTACTAGCGGCGTGCCGCCTCCTCAGCGCTTGGCTGCATGCCAGTCCGGTCGGGCCCAACCCAGGTCCATATCCTGGCTGTGAGCAGGCCAGGTCGTGGCCTGTTCTCTCTCCCTCTCTCACTCTCTCTCTTCTCTCTAGTTTCTCTCTTCTGAAACTAACTATAGCACGTGCATGTGTATGTTTTTGACTCCTGAGAGTTTCATTGCATTTGGTGGACTTTGGCGAGTGTTTCTTGCCTTATTTATTATGTTTTCCCCGCTTCGACAGGTGAATTATGATTTTGAGAATTTATGTAAATTACTGTGTTGGGTTTGTATTTATACCAGTGACGCATTTGTATCAGTGATTTTGTGGGTTGTATTTGTATCTATGGATATATATTGTATCAATGTTGTATTTGAATTTGTGGGACAAACACTTGTAATAGTGTAAGGAATTTCTTGTAATTACGGCACTGTTTTGTATTCTGGATTTATTGGAAATTTGGCCGACTCTTCGCGATCGTTAGCCTTCGGGCCTCCAAGCTTAACCGTTCTGTGATTTTATATTCAGTCTTCAAACTTAACCCTCTGGGTTTTTTTACAACTCTATGAGAGGCAAGCTTAGCGCTCAGCGCTTTACCGTAAAACTCGCCTGAGTGTAGCTTCACCCCGTGTGTGTGGATCCACCATGAGCGTGGCTTTGCCACGAGTGTTGAGCTGTGTGTTCAGACACCGGTTCCGCCATGAGCATCTAGCTGTATCGCGTGTGGGGCTTTACCACGTGCATTAGCTACGTCGCGAATGAGTTAGCGTTTAGCATTGCACGTTGGCTTCGTTGGGAATGTAGCCCCATCGTGTGTTCCGGCTTAGTTCCACCGAACACAGTCGAGCTACGCCCTAGCTTCTCCGAGCCCCGCCCTAGCTTCTTCGAGCCCCTCCTGGATAATAAATAATTAATTTAATACCATTAATATTATGATTGTGAAGATTTTGAAACATTTTCTTGTACCGTTTCTCGATATCTGTTCTGCTTTTCTAAAAACTGTATCATTTTTGGAATTCATATAGATTCCATGTATTTGTACCATTTTTTCGTATTTCGTTTTGCGATAGTAAAACACTTGCTATGTTAGTCACTTAACGCCAATAATTGTCATATTATCACTGTGGCACCTGACACTTGTTATGCTTATCTATCAACTCATGTTTATTACATTACGGGAATTGAATAATTGTTATCATGTTATACTCCTGCACTCCGTAGTTCGGGACCTGACATGCTCATGCTATTCTTGTAAACTGATAATTATATAATAATCGTTAAAAAGGATAACTTTCATCGGGTTAGGGGGAAACTGATGATATCAATATGTATTCGTGTTTACAGTGGTATTAGGTACATTGTACAACCCAAACTTTCGGTTCTACCTGAGGCCACCAGGTGTTCCGAGGGGTGCGCTGGCACCCTCCTTCCCGTTACTTTCCTGAATATGGCATATAAATAAGACCCTTCTCCTTCTTACGCATTGCGGTAGGTTTCGTATCAGCAATGGAACATCCTGAGCCGTTGTTCCAAGTATGCACGAAGCCCACTGTAAACATTGTTCGTTGATACCCCCATAGGTTTCCAATAACAATCTCAGATTACTCAAATGTAGATGTATGAGCATTGGGACGCTAATACACATACCTAAACATATGGGTAGGACCAGTAATAATAATAAAATAATAGGACTAACAATATATGAATTGTTTATGCTTTGTCAGTTTTATGTTTTAGGCAATTCGGGTTGTGTAAAATCAAAGTATGGTGATATGAGATAGGGTATATATATATATATATATATGAGAATTTTCTTGTTTAGATTATTTCTTCGATGTGCTAATCTCGTGAATCCATAGGCTGAGCCTGTGGAGCTAGTTTTGTCACTTTCACATGCTTGTTTGATTGTTCACGACATTATTTTTGTGTTATACTTTCTGATTCGATTTTACGATACACGTGTGCTGCATGTGTACGCCACTTGGCTTCATCTTATTACTCTTTTGGGTAGCTTTCTGACTCCTCTAGACCTTCATGTTCAGTTTTTTAGGATTAGAATGAAGTGAAGCCCTCCGCCAAAGATCAAGCTTTCCTCGTGGAGCAGGCTGACTAGTTGCAGCTCCTGCCGTTCCCAACTCTCCTTTTGGCTCACTGATTTTCCTTCAGCTCGTGAGAATCTTTTTATTATGTTCATATTGTAAATCTTACTTTTGCACTTTCGGGTGATGTAATATATTGAAATATTATATCATGTCTCATGATAACTTTGTAATTGTACTCCTTATGTTGGAATGTATAAAGCATTATGTACTTTTGTACTCTGATTCTTACCTGTACTAATGCTTAGCGTATATATGTAAGGGTATTTCTGACCTGCGTATATACGTTGCAGTAACATCTCCGTACCCTCGGATTGGGGCATTACAATACCCTAACTGCATATATAGGTATGATAGTATAACAACTCCCTAGGCATACGATGAAACCCTACGAAGGTCCTAAAACAATGGGAGGTATGAGATGGGTACTCACATTATGCTATTAGAGTGCACCCTACCAAGTACAACAAATATGCTCTAACATCACATAATACAGATGGATGAGTCTGCATCAGTGACATAGGAGAACTTGGAACGGAGCCATTCCAATCTTAGTAAGTGTCCCCGGATCATATCCAACTCATCATGTCCATTTTGCGGGGACACGCTAAGTAACCTAACAAGTATTTTCCTCTACGTTGGTAATCCTCTGAGAGTGTTCGCTGATCTACCCATCACCTATTTGCCTACAAGTATAGGAACATCATCCAAGGTGATATTAATTTCACCAAATGACATGCGGAAAGTATTTGTTTCCGGCTGCCATCATTCCATAAAAGCCAAAATCAAAATACGGTTAGAATTTTAGTACAAAATGTCCTTCAACAGTTGCAATCCTGATTGTCGAATATACTTATCAAACATGTGATGGGTGTTTCATCGTCCCACACCCAATCTTTAAATTTTACTGTATGTGGTACGCATTTGATTGGGTTCTCTCTTGTAAAAAATTATTAATCAACAATAATATGTCGACATGTATAATCAAAAACTCATGTCTTGAAATTAAAATCTTACATCTCAAATCCAAATATCTCCCGCCATATGAGTTTTAAAACTCGAGAGTAAAGCAATGTCAGTTGACTACCTGTAAATAGCTCAGTCAATACTTCCTTCTCTTTCGGCTCTTCATCCTCGACATTTTTTCGCCCTCCTCTATTTGAGGAGGGTTAGATGGCTCACCCTGTCTACAGTATCTTTCCAAAGTCATAGGACGAACTTTAGAAGATCTTGTAATATCCATTCCTAAGATAGAGAGAAGTTAAAACATTTTAAATAATAGAAAAATGGTCCTGTTCGGCCACTTACGACCGAACATTAATGCATTGCTCGACTGTAACTTGCCAAACATACATATTACTGTTCGGTCATTGTCTGCCGAACATAATTAATATGTTTGGTCCAAATAGGCCGAGCACATCAATGAATATTTGGTGTTACAAGACTGAACGTTTCTTATAATGTTCGTCCCTTAACGACCAAACATACTACGAACCCATGAAAGAAAAAAACGGAAGAATTTTGATTTAAATCAATAGAATTGAATTTCTTTAAGTTCTTTCTATATTTACAACGCCAATTAACCTTACATATAATCAACCACCCACCATATTCAATAGATCTACCAATTATTCATCAAAAATAAGTTTTAGAGAATTTTGGGTTAAAACTCACCTTGCTGCAAAATAGGATAAGAAAGATCACTGGTGGCAGGATAGGCTGCGCGTGAGCGGCTATGAACTAGATGATCGATAGAGAAAGATGACGGGTGAGTGTGAAAGAGGGAGAGAGTTATGCGGAGATAAGAGAGGGAGAGAGGACTTTTGCAGGAGAGAAAGAGACTCAGAGTTGGAAGAAAGGGAGATAAGGGTAGAATAAAAATTTTGAAAAAAAAATTAAGTTGGGAGATGATAGGAGTAATTTTTAAAATTGGAGGGGTGGGTGTCTTTATAATTTTGGGTGAGTGCCTTCATGTGGTTGGTGCCTTAATCAGTTTGATGGTTGCCTTTATCCATACTATAAAATAATAGATATTGGAGGAAGGAGTATCATGAAAATTATCCTTAAAATAGAGATCCATTCATATGTTAGAGCATGCATAAAGCAATGAAAATTGTGTAAACTTGTGCAAGTATAATGATACATATGTTATAATCCCTTCGTTGATAAATGATAAATCTAGAACAAACATTAAATTATCAAAACCGACCGAAGGAGGTTTTCTCTCGTGACTCTTTCACAAAAATTGTTCGTCCATCTGTCTGTCCGTCTTCACCTCCGCGAGAGAGAAAAAGAGCAGTGCCTTTCCCTCGTAGCTGTGCTCTCCCCTCGTCATCGCCCTCCCCTCCGCTCAGTTCTCGCCTCTTCCTTCTTATTCTCCCCTCATCCTTCTTCTTTCTCTCTTTTCTTCTTCCTCCTCTTCATCCTCAAAATAGCGTGGATCGTGCAGGAACCCACTAATGACCTCTTTAATATGACCCAATAAATGTTGATTGAATGAATGATCTTATTTAAAAAATTATCCCCATCTAATTTTCAATTTCCAAAAATAATTATTGAGTCATTTTTGTCAACATTCTTGTCCAACTATGAAGTGTGATTTTGGAAGATGATGGATTTGGACTCAAAGGAATCAGGAATAAAAACCGATACCGACTCGGGAATTTGACTCAGATCAAGCCGAGAGTCAACAATGAGAGTCGAAATTGGTTCAAAAATAGGGTCCAAACCAAAGAAGTGATATTCACACACTTTCCCCAACAATGAAGTGTGATCATAAAAGATAGGTGATTCCATTTCACGGTGTACTGGGATAGGATTCAATGTTGACTCCGGAATAGAGAAAAAAATCTGGTAAAGATACCGGAGTCATTATTGAAACAAAAAGTGAAATGGAATTCTCAACAGGAGGTTCAGGATCACATTCAGGTTCGATTTCAATTTTAGGGAAAGGATAACTTGCCAGAATGTCCAGGTGACTTTCATAACTTGGAGTTTGGTCAAGTTCGAATGTGTGTTCTGAAATTGAATCTGGATTCCTAAAATGATATGATTCAAGGGTCCAATCAGTAGAGTTAGGGATATAAGGAATGGTCAATGGTTGACAAGAAAGATTTTCCTCGTTCTCATTGATCAGATTGCTCATTATTGAGTCTAACATACTGACAGGTTGGGTAACAGAATGTTGAGTTTGAATCATGTCTTCCATACTTTTTGTAATTGTTTTTCTTGAAAAGATAAGTATGGACGTTGATTTTGGAAATTGTGGTGAAATTGTGAGTCCATCAGATTTTGCGGTTGCTGCTCGAACTCACGCAAGGGTTCCATACTCAAGTCTAGTACTGATAGTTGTTCATTTTGAATAGGTGATACTGGAAAAGATGAGTAGGACTCTTGAAAATGTGGTTGAGATGATGAGTCCAACATGTTTTGCATTCTTTCATAAAAGACTTCCAAACCTTTTCTAGCTCAGATTCTTCTTCAATTGGATGCTCTAGAAAATGAGTATGTGGAGTTTGATACGGGAAGGATTGTGAATTGAGCAAATTTTGCATTTGTTGTAGGGACTCTTCTATACTCCTTTCCAATGATGATTTTTCTTCAATTGGTGGTTCAGGAAAAGAAGTATATGAATCAAAATTGGGGTACGAATATTTGGAAAATTGTGGACAAGATGGTTGAAAATTTGACTCGGGGTAGGTGAATCCCCATGAACTCTGTGAAGAGTTGAAATTATTTTGAAAATTATGGTCATATGGTTGGGGATATGGGTCATATTGATTCGGATAATCCCAACCGGGCACATATGGTTGGTTCATGTTGTACATTGCCGGGTCAGAGTTATCTGAGTCAAATGAGGTCGGGGTGAAATATGGATTCATATTATAATTGAAAGAATTGTTGTTATTAAAATCCATATCACAATTTACAAAAAAGAAAACAAACAAACAAACAACAAAGAAAAAGAAAAAGAAAACAAGCCTATGCTAGGGTTGACTTAGACCTAGACGACTCCTAACTGGTTAGACTGTCCACCGGGGGTATATTGTCAGAAGCTGACCACGAGTTAATCGGTCAGGTAGGAGTAAGATCGGTGGGAGGTATCCGTGCTGGAGCAACGAGCCTAATTATGCCAAACCACCGTTCTTTGAGGTTTCGCCTCTCAATCCCCAGCCTTAGACACCGATTTAGTAAGAGTCAAATTCTAACAACTTTTTTCTTAGGTCAATCTCCTAAATGAGTCCGAGATGTCCCTAGGGGCCAACGTCTAGCAATTTTTATTAAGGCTTGGGTTGTGTGAGTAGGGAGGTAATTTTTGGGCTAAGGGAGGGTAATAACTTCCCACCTTTTGTTGTCTTGGGTGTTGCCCTTAAGTTTAATTTGTGCAAGTGTGCAATATAGATAAGATGAACACAAAAAAGCGAGTAAATCACTGAAGTGTTTGTCCTAATTGTATGCAATGCAATTTGTACACCTCCTATCAGTATCACAACAACATAAGAATAAAATACAATATATTAGAATAAAAATTGACAAGTGCCTAGATGCAAATGTCTAAACCAATTTAAAGCATTTAATTTCTGTATTTTAGTTCTTACAATTATTTACAGTGCACAGGTAATATAAAAAAAATTAGCAGCAGAATAAAAAATATACAAGAATTACCCAACCACACTTGAGCAAGTGTGGACTTCTGCAATGCTAAAACTTTAACCTGCACACCAAAAAATAAAGAAGAAAAGTTAGCAAACTTGTGAAATCAAACCGTTCCCATCCCCAGCAACGGCGCCAAAATTTGATCAGGGGAAAACCGCCACAAAAAGTGTATGTTTTGAAGTTAAGATTTAAAGTATGTGTGCTTTGGCTTCCTCGATACTTCCGTTATAGCATAGAGGCTAAAACGAGTCGAATCTACCAGGACGGGAGGCGATAGAAGCTTTATCGGTTGATTCATGTGTTTGTTAAAAAGTTCTTCAAAGTTTTAAAGAATGAAAAGAAAAGAAACAAAGAATGAAAGAGAAGTGTACGGTGAAAACAGGAAGTGGGAAACATAGAAAAGAATGATTTTTGTGATTTTGTTTGTATGTCTAAAACAAAGTGAAAAAGAAAAAAAACTCATGGCACTAACTACTAATGACTCCATTAACATGCTAACCTCTTAGTGATAGTTGCCTCACATGTATCATTGGCCATCACTAGTCCTTGGTTCAAGAGCGATTCAAAGCATGGCCCATATGTAACTCATCACAACCCAACTCATCAAACAAGTGCAAGCTACACTTAAACCATCAATACTATAGAAAAGGAAGCATGGAGTAAAGTAATGTTAGCTTGTTAGTGGTTAGGAAGTTAGAGTGTTAGATCCATCATCATGAGCCATCAATGGCTCTTGCAAGAGCAAGGCCAAACCGAGGCTATTAGATTCATGTGGATTATCATAAAAGAAGTTAGTAAGTTAGCGGTTAGTAGTTAGTTACCATGAGAGAAAAGTTAGCTACACATGTAAAAGAGATTAGAGAGAAGAAAACATAGAGAGGTAAAGAGAGCACCTTTCATACATTGTCACCTTCTATTACAAGCACTCTTGCATTCCAAGCATGAATCACTCTATCTCCCTATTACAAGATCTATAAAATAGAAAATATAAAGAGGAAGAAGAAGAACTAACCTAACCTAAACTAAACTATAACATGAAAATGAAAACTACCCTAAAAACTCTGCATATCTTCAACTCTAGAACCCAAGGGGGGTATTTATAGCCACAAGAAGAACAGGGGCCAAGGGACAAACCCTGGCCTGAAGCGGCGCGCGCGCCGCGGCCATATGGTGGCCGCGCTCGCGACGCTTCGAGCCGCGCGCTGCCCAGTTGGTCTCCTGTCAGGTGATGTTGCCAGTTTCTGATTTCTGACCCCTGGTTTTGACAGAATTAGCTCCTTAGGTCAATGGCTATCTTAATAGGCCTTTAATCACCAATTAAATGGTGATTTAGGATCTTTTTCTTCATTGCACACCATGAACCTAGAATCAAGCAAGCAAAGTTTTATTAGCAAAATTTAATATGAAATCAATGTGAAGATGTGATACAAATTATGCAAAATTAGAGACTAATCACTCCTCATCTGGAAAATTCGTAACCCTGCCCTGCGTCGTCGCTTGCTTCTACTAAAATTAGTTTTCACCATCTTAGTGGTTTACTAATTAAATTAGCAAAATCAATAGAATGGAGGTTTTCTCCTGTGGCTCCTTTATGAATTTTGTCCGTCTGTCTATCTTCCATCGAAAGAAAGAGAAAGTCCCTCCCATCCACCATCTCCTTTCTCCTCCTTCCTCTTACTCCCTTCCTCCATCTGCCTTGCCTCAACCCCCGTCGTCCCCTCCCCTCAGCCCCTTTCCGCCCTCCCTTTCCTCCCCCCCTCTTCCTTCTCCTCCTCCTTCTTCCTTACCCACCTCCGTCTCTGTCGCTCTATTGATCAGTTTTTACCATTGACAGAGTGATATACTAGTTAGTTCTCTTGGCAAAGACAGAATGGAATCATGAAAGGTTACAAACTTATTGTCGAAACACAATGATGTGTTTGAATATATATATTTAAGAGATGGAGAAATATGTAAATTTGAAAAATCTTTACATGTTTAATCAAATCCGACCAAAGGGAGGTTATCTCCTGTGACTCACAAATATTGTTTGTTCGTCTGTCCCTCTTCACCTCCAAGAGAGAGAGAGAGAGAGATCAGAGAAAGAGAAACCTCCCCTCATTGTCGCTTCCTCCCTTCATCGTTACCCTCCCCGCCGCTCAGCGCCCTCCCCTCCTTATTTCCCCTCATCTTTCTACCTTCTCCTTCTCCTCCTCCTCCAACAAATTTCTAACCCTGACATATGCTACTGTCTGTCAATTGGGATGTACTGAGCCAAATTTGACCCGGGCACGGCGGGCCAGGAGACGGGCCGTGCCGAGCCCAGCCAACCCAGCCAACAGGCGGGCGATCAGCCCAGGTCCAGGTTCTAAATGTGGAATCCAAGCATGGCCCAAGGCCCGGGTGTCCCAGACCCAGGCCAGACCGAGGCCGGCCCACTGACTAAAAAACTTAAAAAAATCTTAAAAATTCTAAAAACATCTAAAAAATTCCAAAAAAATTACTTACTCAAGTTGAGATAAAATTAGCAAAGAAAATTACAAGGTGTGAAATGAAAATATATTTTTTATTAATGATCCAATAAAATGGATAATGGATACAAATACAATTGAAATATAAATTATATTTTTTTAAATTTATCATTAATACAAAAAAATGTACAAGTCTTCAATCTTCATACATTTTATCAATTATAAATAAAAAAATACAAGTCTTCATTCATCTTCTGGGGAGTTTTCTGGAGAATCTTCAATGAGATCGTCAATTGTTACAGCCAATCCTTCTCACATATGGTCATCTTGATCGCATCTAACACTAGACGGTTCCTCGTATCAGTCAGCACTGACTACCTATACTAAAAATTGACTCTGAAGATACTATAGATGTCAGAGTTAGTAAATCACATGCCATGATGGGAAGCGCAGGATAAGTTGATGCCTGTGATTTCTACCATGCCAAAATATCAAACATTTCAAATACTGAGTCTTGATTGATCTCAGGAGTCACAGTACGTTGGATATAACAAAGAAGTTCATTTAAAGAGTCAAAAGTTCTAGATTTTTCTAAGCTGATAAAAGACCAGAAAATAATAAACTTGTACTATTAGAGATTGAAGAAATTTGAGATGAAAATGATTGTTTAGTTTTCGTAAAATCATATAACTTATTTATAGAATAATCAATATCTGCCCACATTAGGACAGAACTATCCTCATAGTTCATTCCTTTCATAAAAATTTTTAAGTAAAGATTTACATCCATTAAATTTAATCTTAGGATTCATAATAACAGCAAAATAAAAGATGAAAGAAAATTCTTTAAAATATTTGTTAAATTTTTTTCTCTTTAACAGCAATAATATCTCGAATAGAATTAATATTTCTATAATCAAAAAATATTTCACTTATTTTAGTTAACTATAAAATAATAAACTTGTCATTTGATAATAAATATCAGAAAATAATTTTGTTATTTTTAAAAATTCACAAATCCATTTACAAATATTCCATTCCTCATCAAATAAAACAGTTAGGTAATTCTACAACAATGAACATATTTTATTACCTCATTGTAAGGAATCGCTTTACTCAACATATCATATCTTGAGTTCCAATGAGTTCTAACATCTGGAAGTAATTTTTAACAGATAACGCTAAATACGAACAAATTTATATGAAGTTTGTCTTTTTGGGTCGCTACTTTTAATAAATATAATAGTATCTCTTAATTTTTAAATATAATCATTAATTATTTTCAAACCATCTTGTATATTCAAGTTAATAATATTGCAAACGTATCGAATATGAAATTTTTCTTCATTCAAAACAGGTTTTAAATAATTTTTTTAAATCTCAATTACTGCAGTAATTTCGCTAGTATTATTAAATGAAACAGTAAAAATTTTAGAATCAATTTTATACTAGCAACACGAATTATAAGCTTACTAAGATTTAAAATATTATGAGGATAAGGAAACATTTTAAAACTGATAATTTTTTATTTGAAACCCAATCAAATCAATAAAATGCGCAGTACTAACAATATAATCGTAGCATTTAAGGGCTTCCCAACAATCAGAAGTGAGTGCAATTTTATGGGGCAACGATTATAAAACTGCAACTAATATTTGTTTTTATTCTTCAAATACTTTAAACATTTCTAATCTTATAGCGTTCCTACTGACCGTCTCATATTCAGGATTTTGATTGATTCTAGTATAATCCGTAAATGCATTATCTTCAACCGTACTAAAAGGTTGTTCAAACGGAATAAGATATTTTACTAAATTTGTTTTACTTGTTGCATGATTATAACTAAAGTGCCTAAAGTGTCACCCAAAGTGAATTTGAGTTTATCATGAAAGTAATCGGGGTGTTCGTTCTTAATATGTAGGGTAAGTGGGCCAGTTCTCGCATTTTTGGGAAAAGAATATGAAATATCTGGACGCAACTTATATTGAGCCCTCCTACCTCCATTAACAGTTATTTTATCAAAATATTTTCAAACTCCAAATTTAAGAGTTGTGGAGGTAGTTGATACCTTAGGGGAACTAATAGGTATGTGAGAAACAATGCTAGGTATATCAGAAAAAACATTAAAATCTATGCATGGTGTAACTTCTGTGAATGAAATTTGTGAAGTGTCATCTAGTGGTAAATTTAGGGCTTCCCATGTATCACTACTAATATTAAAATTATTATGAAATCTATTTGGAGTTCTCTGTGAAATTTGCACTCTCTTAAAATTATCCGATCAATTTTTTCTAGACAGTTTTTAACTCTGTGTGATTTGAAATTTGATCATTTCTGAGAATATGTGCTCTAAGTTTGATTTTTTTTTTTTGACTTTATCTGTTTCTAGAAATCATGCGGCTGCTTTATTTGTTAAGCATAATTTAGATTACATTCAAAGATTCGTTTGCCTTATTTGTGAATTTCCTTCAGTATGATGATTGATTATTTTTGGATTTTTTTTGGCAGACATGGATACCCTATAAGCCTAGTTATGATTGGGATGGCTCATTTGGCAACAGCCCAAGCACGCACGAGTACACTAGCAAAAGGTTACGCAAGTTCATCTTTTTTTTTTTTTTGAAAAAATAAGCAAGTTTATTTTTATTTTCTTTAAACTGCTTTTTGGGTTTGATATGTTAGTAGCTATATATTCTAAGTGTTCATAATAGTTACTGATGTAAAATTGTAATGCAGATAGAAACCTATATACCATCAAGGATGTGCCTTTAAGTGATGTAATTCTGTTCATAGAAATACCCCTCCGCTTGCCTGGCAATACATAATCATTGTCCTATCATTAGGTAATGTCCATTGTTTTAATTATCATTAATATTATTCTCTTTTTTTGGACGTATTTGGATCCGTCTTGCATTATTATCTCAACAATAGCAGCATTTTTTATGAATGTTCCATGCATCTTTGAGATAGCGCAGCTTGGATTGAGATTTCACTAATAAAGTTTTTGTTTGGTCGGTGTCGTTTGCACACCCATGTGAACTTCTCTATTTATTTTATTATTCATGAATATTATACAAAAATCAATTTCTCAGTACTGACATATTTGATCACATAGTATTTCTTTTACATCAGAACTGTAGTTGGAGAAATACGAAATAACTAAGAGCATTTGTAGCTATCAGGTCAATAATTAAACATAAAGTTCCTGGTGTCTGTGACTGTCTTGTGATAAGTCTCCTCATGATAACCATTTAAATCAAGATTGAATGTTGCAAGTATGCGTTCTCTTGTCTTCATCAGACTTATTTTGGTCTCTTGGGACGGATATGTGGAGTGATTGAAGATGACTTTGCCAAGACATTACTGGGGTTTGAAACTAGAAGAGGAAGATATATCTTATTTATATTTATAGCCCTGCAATCCAATGGTTGGTCCTATTCCATTAGCTTGTCAGAAACACTGACATTGATTACATGCAGTATAAACATCCGTGAGACTACCTTTTTGCTAGCTTTTGAGTGCCATTGTCGAGGATTCTATAAATTTATGATTTTCTAGGCTATTTCTGTATCTTGACTGCATAATATCTTGTAATTAACCACTGCATGTAAGTGGTGCATAACCAGTAGGGCGATGCAAGATTGTGTTGGTCATGTTTCATGGTCATTATGATTACTAGCATACTATTGTTTAAAACCACGATAATCATAATTTAGGCACCTTTTGTCTCTTGTTTCTACTATTTCCAATAACCTGGATGTATCTGTTGCATGCATTTTATGTACTAAAGATGAAGAAAGTGAGTTCTGTATATATCTTTATTAATGTGGATTAAAATGCATTACTAGCAAATCCTGCCCTTTACTTCTACAATGGAGGCGTTCAAGAATTTTTTAGCAACATTAAAGGATCATGTTCTTATTGTCAGGTTGGTTTCACACAAACAAAAAAGAAAAGAAAGAAAGACAATGTCTTTGAGCCGAGCAAAGAAAATAAGCTACGACTATCAATCTTAGTCCTTAGGTCACACATGCATGGAGGTTCAAAGTTGGACTGTGGCTTTGAAAATCTCTGCATTTTTCTTTAGTGGAAGTAACAAGCAAGCTGGTTATTATCAATTCTTATTAAGAATGATCTTTTCAGCTCAGGATGATGCAAATATCTTTCTTGTGAATAATTTTCAGGATCCTTTTCAAATGCATACTTTTACTCCTCTCTTTTTTTCTCAATTGTAGTTTTGGTTCCGTGATTCATTAAAGAATTTTGCATAGCTTATTACAAAGTTGTTTGGCAAAAGGTATCCCCTTTAAAATGAGACATTTATGACACTTTTTATCAAAGTGCGTGTTCATCTCTCAAGAGTCTTAATACGTTGTTGCATGCATCCACCCTGTTATTGCACCAGAATTATAAAAGTCAATGGCAAGCTTAATAATGGTTCATATTTTATAGGGATAGTTTAATAATCTTTTTACTAGCTGCCATTTATTTGTTTATAGCTAATTATTGCACTTGTGTTAAGATATACCATGTGATCATTCTTTATCACATTTAATGATGGAATTATATGGTAATGATATAGATTATCTAAAAGTCCTTGATGCTAAGGAAAGAAATGAAGTACTTGTATACCGACTTTCACGAGTATTCAATAAACATGTATTACCATATACATCCGAATTATTTGATTGCAGTTTTTGAAGAGTATATAGATCCTTGTTAAAGTATCATACTGCTCCCTCTCCTCTGTCTGCTGGCCCTCGCCGTTATCTGCAACCACTCATTCGGCATCGCCAATCTAGATAGGCCGGATCTCAATGTTCGCGTATACTAGTTAATCAAACCAATCGAAGGGAGGCTTTCTCCCGTGACTCATGTAGAAATTTTTTCTATCCGCCCGTCTTCATCCGCGAGAGAGAAAGCAGCGTCGACCCCCTCCTTTTTCCTCTCTCAGCTCCCCTTCTTCTTCTTCTCCTCCTCTTTCGCCTCCTACTTCTGACCGATCGGTCAGCTTTCCATGACTTCTTCACAAACTGAGCAGAGGGAGATATTCTCCCATGACTTCTTCGCAAACTCTGTCCGTCTGTTCGTCTTCTTTAGCGCAAGAGAGAGATCAGTGATCATCGTAAAGTAGCAGTCGTCATCGCTGCCCCTTCGACGACAACACACTCCTCTCTCCCCTCCCCTTCTTCCTCCTCCTCAACCTTCTTCCAACAAATCAAAACCCTTACCCCTCCTCTTTCTTCCAACAAAGCAAAATCTCTCTCCCTTCTACCTCCTCCTTTCGGCTATCGCCGTCGACTTCCCTACTCGGTTTCAACCGCCTTCACGGTATACTAGTTATATATTACATCTCAGACGGCTTCAAACATCATTGTATCGTTGCTTCTGAAGAAAAAACGCTGAGATCACTTCATCGTCGCCCCCAAATTCTAGGGTTTCTACCTTACTCTCAACTTCTATTTCGCCATGGATCTAAAGATCGAAGGCCGGCACGCTCTCCCCTTTGACGATAACGCGATCGACGCATTCGTAAATTCGCGCGCGATGCTTGTGCCGTGGACCGACGACGAATTCTCTGCATTGATCGATACGATATGCGCCACCTCCTCGGTCAAACCCCTCCCCGTCCGAAGAAGCAGCGGTTCATTCAAGAAAGTGGGGGCGTTTCTCAATCTGAGCTCAATCGCGAGAGATTCTCAGATCTTCCTTTGAATTACAACGATGAGGGTGGTGATGAAAGCAGTTTGTCTCGATTGTATGTTAGATATCATAAAATTCATCTTAGTTCTATAAATATTATTCTTTCCTTTTTGTTTGACTCCTTGTTATGTTGAGCCTTTGGGAAGGAAAATTCACAATTAATTATTCCTGAAAGTTGTGAAGTTGTGAGGTTGAAATTGCAGTGCATGTGAGTTTTAATTTGATTTTGTCCATAATAGTATGTTGGGAGCTTAAGTCAGGATTCACATCTTAAGATTTAGTAGGTCAGGGAAGACTGATAGAAGGAAGGAGGTAGAGCTTGTCTAGGAGCAAATACACGAGCGAGTTACTATCTTCATCATAAATTTATTTGTATATTACACTAGGTGGGAGATAAGAGAAAAACCTGTTGTAATATCCCTATTTTTAAAATACAAGATTTAATAATAAATCATAATATTTTAATTTGTATACGTGTATCTTGTGTTAATTATTATTTAATATATGAGTTATTATTGCTAAATATTATTGATTACTGTTATCATTTTTATTAGTGTTATTATTAGGACTAGTGTTAATTATTATTGCTGTTATTTTTTATTGTTATTAATTATTTTTATTGTTATTGTTAAGTGTGTATTATTATTATTGTTCTTTTTATTAATATTTTTATAATTATTAATATGTGTATTATTATAGACTTATCCTTTCATATATTTTATATCTTCTTTTTATTCAAGCCCAAACCCAACCCATTTTTCCTAAAAACCCTAGACCCATTACCCATAGCCCATAACTTATTAAACCATTATCCTAAATCCTAACAACCCTAATCCTTAATCCTAACAACTAAATCAAAATCCCTATAATCTTATAACAAATCAAGTCCTAAATCTCTATCTTAACCCTAATCCTAACTAATCTTTTTCCTTAACACACCAACGCCTTCACACCTTCGAGCACCACCTGCTCTTGCTCACTTAGGTCGAGCCCATGGCTGCCATACCAACCAAGCTGAAGCCTCCTCTCCATCTCCCTCCTCCACACCACCTCCCCTCACTGGCAAGAACTCCTTCTCTCCTCCATGGCCGAATCAGAACCTCCATGGCTGAGCTCCCACCTCCACCGCTCCTCGATGGCCTCCGTGCACAGTCAGGACCATCTCTGGGCTTCCTCTCCCAATCACTCCACCGAGCACTACCCATCCTCCCTAGCATGCAAGCAACACCACCGGAGCCCCCTCGATGTCCTACGAGATCTTGCCGCAACTCCGTCATCCTCCGCCTTACTGTCCGAGATTGCCGCCATTCTCCGCCCTTGCTACGCCCTCGGCCGTGTGCCACCATCCCCATGGTAGCTCACCTAGCCGTTAGCCTCCCCCTATCTCAGGTACTCTCTCTCTCTCTCTCTCTCTCTCTCTCTCTCTCTCTCTCTCTCTCTCTCTCTCCCCCCCCCCCCATGTTAAGTGGCAATTATTTGAGTTCATTTTGTAGTGTGTATATTGCATATGAACACGAGACATAGGAATTCTAATGAACTGATGATTGCATCATTAATAAGTTCTGATGAAAGGTCTATAAGGATTTTCTTGCCTCATTATTAGGATTTGTAACCAACTTATTTAGCATGATCATACGTTTTGGTAAACATCCTATCTGTTCTGAAGTCTAACTTTAGTGTGTTTCATATTAATGTTTATGGCACCACTATCTATCATTATTTTCATTATAAGGAGAGCAACGACAATGATTCTATTGTCCTTTTTTAAAATAGGTTTCTTCTTCCTATTGTCTCACATTCTGACACCAATGTTATCAACACCATCTCTATCAGACTTTGCTGACATCATTGACCAGCCAACTACCATTCCACCAGGACGTCATCAACCCAAGGCTGAGCCCGGGCTTTCAACACCGGAGCCACCCACCCTCTCAGACATTTCACTTGCTATAATTATTTGTATGTGTTGTGTAGATGATTAATGTGTGTGTTTATTATTATGAGTATGTGTGTGAATTGATGTGTGTGTTATATAATTGTGGGTATGGGTGTATGTGTGTATGGATATGCGCGTATGTATGTGAGTACACATGTATGTTTAGGTGTATGTGCATGTGTATGTATGTATTAGTGTACGTGTGTATTTATAGGTGAGTGTGTGTTTCAGTTGCAAACCCGGACTCATTTGTGTGATTCAACTTGGTAACAGAGATTCAGATTTGCCCCCATTATGGACCCGATATATTGGCGATTTGAAGACCGACTAATGAGACGATTCGGAGATACGAGTCGGCTCGTGCAGTGAATACGACTCGGATCCAAAATCGCGTCATTTCATATGAGTGTTTACTTTTGCATTATTGTTATTTACCATTATCAGTGAATATTTTATCTGCTTTCATTAGATTATATTTCTATTTAATTTATTATCATGTTCAGATATAGTTTGCACATGTTAATTATTGTTCATGGTCATGCTCACTTAGAGGGTATCTATACCAGGGTGGTAATATTTTGAGACCGGAAAGTACTTGATAAATTGTCGACCTGATATTGAGTTAGTCATTCAGTAGTTGATACCTGGACTTATTAATGGATGTAGTTGGAGTAAACTTAACTTATGATTGGGACAGATCAGACTAGTAAAATAGTAGATCTTAAAGATGTATAGTGGATTAGTAGACTGGTATTGCCATACTAAGAGAGATGATTTAGAGATACTATAAATAATGGGTTAAATGTAGTTTTGACATTTTAAATATATAGATTCGATATTCTATCATTGAGGTGTTTGTGATTTTATCATTTCATGTAGAGATGTTTACCATTTTAACCAGGATCTGGTCATTATGACTGCTACATTGAGTATTAGATTGATCTTGAGTTTAATCAGCTCGTGATTGTAGCTAAAAGTTTATATTTTTTGTAAATTGATTATCAGACTTGATCCTTCCTTGTTAGAGATAAACCTGATGAAAAGTTAATTGGATATCGATGATTGATTAAATAGGAGTTTTTTTATTAAAAGAATGAAATCTTGGACTTAAACTTGTCAAGTAGACTCAACTGGATTGGAGCTGACTTGAAGGTTGAGGAATAGACGTTGACTGGGTTGACCTGACCTGGTGAATTTTATATATATATATATATATATATATATATATATATATATACTTGATATGTTACTTGAATTTTAAGATTTTGTGATTGTCCTTGATAGAAGTAAGAGTGTGTGATGATCTTGATCGGATTAGAATGTGAGGAGATGATTGAATGTATCAGAGTATGTATTTAATTCAGATATTAAGATTTAGATACACCAATGACTTAGAGAGTGCATATAGCAATGACTTTGAGAATCAGAGTAGATTGATAGGAGGAGAGAACTGATTTATTAGTCTACTGAGTTGTGGTTACTTTATCGGATATATTGACTTGAATTCAATGTTTGATTTTCACAGTGATTATTATTGAGACTATGAGTTGATGGATCAGTTACAGACATAATATCTATGGATGAGATTTTGATTGATTCTACATATGACTGTATTGTAAGGAATCAGTGTCTAGGCCTGTTACTAGTATTATTTCATGTTACTGAAAATCACTGGGAAAGTATTGCTACACCATAATACCATGTATAATCCTATTATTCATCATATACACGGTTACTGATATTGTTTACTATTCTTGTTACTGCTCACCGTGTATGCGATTACTGTTTACTGATATACTGTATTGTTACTGTCATTGTATCATTTCGGTATTCTAAGTAATAAGGATATTGATTGTTTTAACTGAAATAAATAATAATGTAAAAAAAAAGACAACTTACACTGGGATTGAAAAAATTGATGGAGGAGTAATGTTTGTATTTTGAATGGACCTAGAAGACAGGTTGCGTAGCCAACTGAAGGTTCCACCTCAGGATTCCTAGAGGATGACTGACATCCCATCTGTACTGCTTACTGTTCCGCTATTTTCACAGTCTCACTATTACTGTTATTGAGTACTTAGCGATACGGCCTGGTTCAGCGTCAGGAAACTGAGGCCGTTGTCCCGGGTATATACGGGACCTACCTAAAATATGGATATTGTCTCTCCTATCAGTTTCAATAGCTTAGGATCTCGATTGACACATGTGATAGGCGTAGTATGGGATGCGTCTACTGCATGTGACAATTAGTGTTCACTGACATAATTAATAATGACAAATTATTATTATGTACTGTAATTGACTGTATTCACCTGGCTGTACTCATATAAGTTATGATTGACACCTGATTGTGTACCAAAATGGCTCATACTCTTTAAGTTATTCATCACATGTTATCCTAGCACCTGTAATATGCCGATTGACATTTTAGTGCATTGTTCATATTATTTCCTTACCAGTATATTCTTATAGTTGTATCATCATATGCTTACTTATTATATGCACTTGTAAGGGTGGCAAACGGGTCGCAACTCGCCAGACCCGACCCGACCCGACCCAAAGTTAGTGGGTCTGGGTTTGGGCTAATCGGGTTTGGGTCGTAATCGGGTCGACCCTTCTGACCCGATTATTAAATGGGTCGGGTCGACACGAACCCGTCAGACCCGCTTGACCCGCCAGACCCGATTATTCTCTCTTCTCCTCGGCCTCCTCCTCTTGATCTCCTCCTTTGTCGCTCCCGCCTTCTACCGTTCGCCTAAATCAAATTGTCAAAAAATATGTGTAAGACCAGTTTTGAACCCGTGGCCTCTAGTGTGTGGAGTTTAGTGTGATGACTAACTATACCACCTAACAATTTGACAATAAAGTGTAAAGAAATTGTATTTAAAATTTAATAATCGGGTCAAATGGGTCGGGTTGGGTCGACCCGACTAAGAACGGGTCGGGTCTGGGTCTGAATTTTTGACCCATATAATAATCGGGTTGGGTCGACCTGACCCGATTATTATATGGGTCGAGCAGTAATCGGGTCGGGTCGACCCGACCCGACCCAATTGCCACCCCTATGCACTTGCACCTTCCCTTTATTCTTACACACTCATTGGGAGTTCTGATTCTCTGAATTTGCACATCCAGATCTTTGTATGTTATCTTACTGATCAGATATTTGAATAGGATCATAGACATCTCGAGGAATCTTAAGTTTTCTCTGTTCGATTACTAATATTCTTACTTTCTCTTATTCTATCGTTTCTTTGATTTTCGATATATTGGACTTATTGCTTATTTTATTCCTTTATTCATCTGTGTCATGTGTAGACATTATATGTATTGTTGCAGTGATATTAATTTATCATTTTGATTATATAGTTTGTTCAGATTATTTTAGACTTAGCGTGTATACGTGAGGTATTTTCCTCGCACATATACATCACCAACTCTCGTCGCGACTCTGTTTCCATATATTTTGAAAAGCGGAGCGTGACACCTGTCCTCAAAATTCATGAAAATGGTTCTAAAACCTGAGAGACAAAGTAGTTAGAGTCAGATAATACTTCCTTTAAAGCAATAATAGATCCCGCTGCGTATATTATTGAAACAACCATGGTGTATCAACTTTCCTGATCTGTTATCCTAATGGTTTTATGCAGGCGAATAACCATAAAAAGTCGGGTGGGGAAGATTAATTTTCCTACAGTATATGAGGTGTATATATGCAATATAGACAGTGTTTACACTATTGATATAAGCAAGGAGGAGAGAAATTGCAGCCCCTCTCCGGGTTCAGTATAACTTCAAAGAAAAGCATAAAAAGATGTTTGCTCTTTTTGGTGTATTTGTTTGTGTTGTGGTTGGGATAAAAAAAAAAGAAGAAAGAAAATAGAAAGAATTTTGGCAGTCAGATAATTAGAAAAAAATTACACTCTCTTATTATTCACATATTTTCATATCAAAATCAATTTCTTTCTTATCTCCTTCCTTGCTAGTGGTTGGCACACGTATTTATTTCTAATAATGCAACTGAGCAAGTGATTCATAATGGATTGGGCCTGATTTGATTCGACTTGAGTGGTTGAGATGGGTCATCTGGTTTTTGCAAATTTTGTTGCCTATGGGACCTCAGATGAGGGTCATAAAAACGCAGATGAAGATAGTTCTTCCTTTTAAAGAAATGCATCAATATGAAGAATTAACACATGAAGCTACGGAGGACTGAATTTATTAGGGGTTGAGGGCACCTATCCTTCGGTTCTTTCCAATTTGTTAGGGGAACAAAAAACAAGACCATGTTACCTGTGATACGACAACTAGCAAGTGTAACTTGCACAATGCCATTTTTTGCTCGATAACAAAAATAAGTTTGCTAGTGGATTGCTATTAATACATCTCCGATAACACGGCAATAGTTATCCAAGGTGTGCTTGGTCTCCTATGGCTCACATTTCTAAGTTTCCGATGCTTGGAGCAGAGATGAAGTTCTTACTGAGGTTTGCCATTCATGGGCACCATGTTTCCTTGTGATGTATCATAACGTGAGGATTCAGCAAGTGGGATTAGATATTTAGAATGATATGAGTATTCCGAACAACCAAATTTATATAAATGCAATGAACATGCTCTTTAATATTTTACTCTTAATATTTATTTATATTTGCGGTGGGTAATTCTCAGAGGAGTTATCCACGTGCCTATTTGCAGAGATTAATGGGTGAATTATAGAGAACAAATTAAAGAAAACACAGAGATTTACGTGAAAACCCGAAAGAGAAAAACCACAGAGGGAGAGAAAATTCCACTATAATTCAGGAAATTTACAAATGTGTCACTTGATCTCTAGTGTTAGAGTTTCTGAGATTAATTGATCGCCTCTCTTCTCACAGGAGGGGGTTCTCTATTTATACATGTGACCATCTTAGGATAAACTTACATGATTCTCATCTAACTGAACATCTTATCCTAACTTATTTGCTTATCATGGAGGCAGTTTAGAGCCAAACATCCTAATTTAAATTGGTAAAACTCACGTTCAACTTTATCCAGAGATCATCATTCAGCTGTTGATATGATCAATCCGCTTCAGAGCTGTAACCGTTAGATTCAAATGTGGATTTGCCCTGAAGATATGGGTACTTACAACTGACTCTATTTCTATCTAATCTTCTAACTGTTTGAACTTCGTGGAGTTGAATGGGACTGAAACTTTTCTTCAAAGGTTCTGGGAGGGCTACATGTCAGACATCTACCGAGGAATTAGATGGACACGTGTCGTAATCTCACGGAGTCAGAAACTAACCACTAAATATGCCTTCTCTGCTTCCCTCTCTTTGACGGGTGGTCAGGAATGTGTCCTCAGGAATTATGTGTTTCCGAGAGCTCCGAGAGAAAGGAAGGGGAGCAGACTTCTTGAGTTTAGCTTCGGGTTGCCTGTATCGCTTCAGTTTTTATCTTTTAGTGGCATGCCTCTACAAGCTGGCAAAGCCTTAAATGTGTGTCCAATTTGTCGTCGTATCGGTCAAGTAACCGTCACTTTTCAAGAGTCGCAGCGCTCGAAGTTGGTGTGGCGTATCAAGCGCGACCATTCAGATCCGAACCATCGCGACACGTGTAGGCTCCTGATCGAGTAGTTCTTCGTCTTCTTGAGGATTGAGATTTTAAATGGTTGACGCTTGGACTTTCTTCCCCTCTATAAATAGGGTGGAACTTTAAGGAGAGATATGCGCTGCTTCTTGAAAAAAAAATTCTTCTAAGATTTCACATTGTTCTGTGGGCGGTGATGTCTTTTTCCTTGTTCGTCTGGTGTAGGAAGGAGAGGGAAAGGGTGGAGATGGTTGCTTTGCTTCTGATGTTCAGGGATTCGTTTGTCGAGGAACTTCAGTTTCCGCGATTGGCCCATCAAGGAACTTTGATTTTCGCGATGAGGCCCGGCTGTCAGGAAGGACAAGTAGGGCTTTTGCTTATGCTTGGTCTGCACATCTGGTCTCTGACCAGATCAGGCCGGGCAGGAGTTGGGGCTCGATGGCTCTCTCTTTCCTCACAGCGTGCATAGAGCAGAGAGTATAGGCTGCTTGAAGATGGTTTTGATTCTTGGGACTAGCCGTCTGCACTCCTGTATGATGCCGCCGCTATGCCTGGTTCGTTCTGAGTTCATCTTTGTACTTATGGGCTTGGCGTGGTATCCTCCTTATCTTGCAGGTTTCAGTTTGCAGTTTGAAACGTGATCTCCCTTTCTAGTGTCTTTCTGATAGTTATGGGTAACATTGCCCTCCAAAAATGGTAGATTGTTTGTTTAAGAGTCATCTTCTGGACGCTGTTGGTGACGCGACAGAGAGCGTATCTATGTTTTCTCAAAGGAAAAAACACCCATGTAGTAGATCTTGTATTACTCTTGTTAGATATAACCATGCTTATATGTGGATGGATGTAATCGAAGAAACTTTATGATAAAGCAGTGAATTGAAATAAAAGTATTATTTGGATCTTAGTTTTTTTTTTTTTGGTTGGATATCTGCTTGGAGAGCTCCTTTGGCTCCGAGACGTTTGGAATGGATTGGTGTGTAGTTCCTGGTGGGGTTCGTCCCTAAGTGGTACCTGCAAAATTTACCTGAGCGGGGGAAATCCCCGAGGTTAGGCGTTAGGATAGGACCCAATATAGGTTGTTGACTCGCTCGGGTAGCCATAGGCTGAGCTTAGAGTAATCATTGTGGGCGAGCTTCCATGTTTTAGGAGATTCCCTGAGCTGTCAGAGTAGGAGCCAATATCGGCTGTTGACTTACTCAGGTAGCCATGGGCTGAGCTTCAAGCAGTCATTGTCGGTGAGCCTCCATATTTTAGGAGACCCATCGAGGGTAACCGTCAGGATAGGACCCAATACAGACGGTTAATTCACTCGGGTAGCCATGAGTCATTGTGAGTGAGCCTCCATCTTTCAGGAGACTCTCCGAGGGTTAACTTCAGGGAATGACCCAATATAGGCTGTTAACTCGCTCGGGTGGCCATGAGCTGAGCTCCGAGCAGTCATTATGGGCGAGCCTCCATCTTTCAGGAGACTCCCAGGTGTAGGACCCAATATAAGCAGTTGACTCGCTCGGGTGGCCGTTAGGGTGAAGACCGGATATAAGCTGACTTCGAGCAGTCATTGTGGGCGAGTCTCCATCTTTAAGGAGACTCCCTGAGGTAGCCGTCAGGATAGGACCCAATATAGGTTGTTGACTTAGTCGGGTGACCGTCAGGGTGAAGGCCCGATAGTGGCTGACACCGCGCTGTCATTGTGGACGAGTATCCATCTTTTACTAGACTCTCCGAGGGGTAACCGTAAGGGTGAGACCCAATATAGGCTATTGATTCGCTCGGGTAGCCATGACCTGAGCTCTGTGCAGTCATTGTGGGTGAGCCTCCATCTTTCAGGAGACTCCCCGAGGGTAGCCATCTGGATAGGACCTAATATAGGTTGTTGCTCACTCGGGTGGTCGTCAGGGTGAAGACCCGATATAGGCTGACACCGAGCAGTCTTCTGGGCGAGTCTCCATCTTTCAGGGAACTCCCCGAGGGGGTAGCCGTCAGGATAGAACCCATATAGGATGTTGACTGGCTCAGGTAACCGTCCGGGTCCCGAGTAATTATTGTACTCGGAGAGGGTACAAAGCCTTAAAAATAAGAAAACTTGCATAATATTTTTATTGGATATCACATGGTTTTACACATAGTATCGCTTCAAGTGAAAAGAGTTTCATTACTTCTTGAACATCTTCCCGTCCTGATCAGTCACGATGTATGATCCTTTGCCTCTCCGAGCGATGATGATGTAGAGACCCTTCCAATTGGGCCTGAGCTTCCCTTGATCCTTCTGCCGTGTAGTTGGAATAACGTGCTTCAGGACCAGTCTCCAGTTTGAAATTTGCATATCTTCACCTTCTTATTGTGCGCAGCTCGGATCTAATGCTGGTATGTTGTGAAGCGGATCTGAGCTTGTTGCCACTTTCATCCGACTGGTCTAAGATCAAGCAGAGTTATGTCTCATTTTGATCTCGATCAATACCTTTCACGCGGAGTGTCAGCATGCTTATGTCGATCGGGATGATCGCTTTCGTTCCATATGTCAATAAGATCAACATTTTGCCCATCGGACACACTTGGTGGTCCTGTAGGCCCAGAGCATCCCGGAGAGTTTCTCGGCCCATTTTCTTTTTACTCTATTCAGGCTTTTTGCGCAGGCTGTCGAGGATGGTACATTGCTGATCTCAGCCTGACCATTACCTTGGGGATAGTAGGGAGTGAAGAACCGGTAGGAAATCTTGTACTTAGAGTAGAAATTGGCCACTTGCTTGCTGGCAATGTTTGTCCCATTGTCAGAGATAATGGTTTGAGAGAGTCTGAAATGACATATGGTGTTCTGCCAAAGAAACTTGCTAATCTGTTGACCAGTGACTTCAAGAGTGGCACCGCTTCGACCCATTTGGTGAAGTAGTTGATGGCTACTAGCAAGACCGCAACTGAGACTACGCTCGGGGGATTGGACCAGACTTCGCATAGTGTGGAGGTTGAAACTCAGTTTGTTTGATGCTGGGATGAATCTCTAACATTACGACCATTTTTTTACATAATCCTTGGCGTCATCTAACACTTGGGCTAGTAATACCCTTGATTGATCACCTTATGGGTGAGAGAGCGGCCTCCCAAATGGATCCCACAGTCGCCTATCATGGATTTCCTGCATCACTCTTCGAGCTTCATCTGGTCCGAGGAACCTCAGGTGGGGTTAACATGAAGCTTGAAGTAAGATTTTTTGTATGAGATATCTCTGAGGAGCATGTATCTAGTGGCAAGTGCAAGAGCTTTTATGCCTCTGCTTTGTCAGGGGGAGAACTATTCTTCAGATAAGCACTGATAGGATCTTTCCATCTTGGCGAGGTATCGAGGTGAAGGACCTCTCCGATCGGTCTACAGATGCTCGGGTTGGCGATGTGCTTGACAGAAATTTCACATCTGAATTGGAATTTTGTGACTAACCCCAGGTTGACAAGTGAGTCAGTGTGATTATTTTCAGATTCGGGGAACCATTTGAAGTTGCATCAAGGAATTTAGATTTTAGCTTGAGGACCAATTATAGGCACTCTACATCCGAGCATCCCTTGTGATGTATTCTCCACTGACTCTATTGACGCGAGGAATCACATCAAACTTTGAGCCCTGTGACCCCGACTGTGGTCGCCATTCAAAGTAGGCTAGGAATGCTTCATACTCGGCTTCGTTGTTGTATGCCGGGAAGCAGAGGGTAAATGACAGCTCGATAATAGATCCTTCTGGAATGGTGAGGACAACTCCGATGCCTGCCCCATGTTGTTTGAAGTCCATCAACATTCAAAATCCATCATTCGAGTAAGTGATATTGCTCCGTGGCTCCTGGGTAAAGTCATCAATAAAGTTCGCCAAGACTTGCCCTTTGATTGCTGTCCTCGGCTCGAATCTGAGTCCATAGGGTCTTAATTCCGATGCCTATTTCAATATTCATTCCATTACTTCTAGGTTTCTATAACGCTTCTTAGGGGATGCTCCGTGAGGACCGTGATCGAGAAAGTTTAGAAGTAGTGCTTGAGCTTTCTCGAGATAATTAAGAGGGCAAGCATCAAATTTTTTAGCCTTTGGTATCGGGTCCATTCATGGATGGCTGACGTAGTATAACGGTTTTTGCATGCCTTCTTCCCAAATTAGGGCTCCGCTCGTGGCCGATTTTGAGACATCTAGATAAAGGAACAACATCTCTCCCGAGGTCGGCTTGGGCAAGAGTGGTGGTGAACCTAGATATTTCTTCAGACTTTGGAAAGTTGACTCGCATTTCCATCTCCAGCGGAAATCACCCCCATTTTTCTTCAAGGCTTGAAGAAGGTTTTACATTTGTCTGTGAATCAGCTGATGAATTGGTTCAAGGCAGCGATGCGTCCACTCAGTATCTGGACCTCCTTCACGCATGTGGGCGACCTCATGTTCAAGATGGTGGATATTTGATTGGGGTCGACCTCGATGCGTCGTTGAGTAACCAGATACCCTAAGAACTTCTCAGAGGCAATCCCGAATGTGCACTTCTCGGTGTTGAGTTTTACCTTGTATTTTCATAGGAGATCGAATAGATGTTGGAGGTGATCTATGCGCATGGTGCTTTTTACTAACATGTCGTCGACATACACCTTTATCGTTCTCTGATTAAATCCTGCTTTTTACTAACATGTCATCGACGTACCCATTTATCGTTCTTCCGATTAAATCCTTGAAGACCTTGTCGATCATGCGCTGAAGGTTGGCCCCGATGTTTTTGAGTCCGAAGGGCATCACCTTGTAGCAATAGATTCCCCGACCAGTGGTGAAAATAGTCTTGTCTTCATCTGATGCCATAGTAGGTGTCCATGAGCTGAGGAGTTTGTGGCCCGCCATTGCTTCTACCAATTGATCGATCCTCGGGAGGGTGAAGCTATCCTTTGAACATGCTTCATTTAGGTTAGTGAAGTCAATGCAGACCCTCCATTTGCCATTCTTCTTCTTCACAAGAATGATATTGGAGAGTCAGTCGTGGTAGTAGGTCTCTCGGATGAAGTTGATTTTTAGTAGGCAGTCAACTTCATTACTGATGGTGTGACTTCATTCCTCATTCATCCTCCTAAGCTTCTACTTTACAGGTTTTGTATCAACCTTGATGGAGAGCTTGTGGCAAATGATGTCGAGATCAATTCTAGGCATATCAGTGGGGGTCCACGCGAATACATTCAAATTGTCTGACAGAAACTTCTTGAACAAGGCCTTCTCTTGGGGATGTAGCTTCGAGCCGATTCGTAGGATCAATTTCGGGTGATGTGGATCTACAGAGAAAGACTCGGGCTCCTCCTCGGTCTTGCTGTCTGGGTCCCCCGACTCGTTGGGTGAGTTGGGGTCTGGGTCCTCCGATTCGATAAGGTAATCAGAGTCTTAGCTTTCACCGCTTTATGATTGCTATTTGTTAGAAACCCTCTTTTTTTCTTGTCCGCGGGGATACTTGATCAGTGACTGGTCGGGAGGTCTTTGTCACCCAGTCGGGCTTCTCCACGCTACTGCGGCTATGGTTAGGGCCATCGCCTGGTCACCCCTTACACCAGCCATTCCTATCAGTATGGGGTCTTCAGAAGTTGATGATGGGTGGATGGGACTTCCCTCATCATATGAATCTATGGCCTCCCGAGGATAGCGTTGTAGGAAGATTTGACATTAAGGACGCAAACTCTATGATAACGTTGTATGAATCCGCTTGGACGGGAACGTAATTGTTCCTGGTAAGCCCCCCTTACTACCATTAAATTCATAGAGAAGTGACTGGGTCTGAGGGAGAATCCTATTTCAAGCCAACACAGGAGTGTCCTCCATCCGATCTAAGGCGTGCCCATACAGAATGTTGACGCTGCTTCCTACATCAACCAAAATCTTTGACATCCGTCAACAACCGATATGCATTGTTACGACCAAAGCATCGTTGTGTAGAAAGTGAACGGCGTAAGCGTCGGTCTCCGAGAAGTAGATGAAGCCCGCCCACTAACGAAGGTGGACTCGTCAGTATCGCTAAGTAGTTGTCCCTCCGAGCCTCACTTACATAAATGACTCTTTCCTTTGTGGTGGCGCCCTCTATCGGGGAGATGCTGATGAACGTATTCACCTCCCGATACTGGATGAGGAAGCTGCCAGGCTGGACGTCTCATGGGGCTCCCTTTGTTTCTTAGTCTCTGAAGACAGTCTCAGATTGAGGATGAACTCTCGGAAGATATCCCTGATTAAGCAGGTCTTAGAGATGTCGCTGAAGGGATCGATACTCGATGGTGGGATGACCTATCATGTCATGGAAGGTGCAAAATTCTGAGATCCTGGTCCCTTCGAGTTCTACAAGAGAGGTCGTGCGGGATGCTGACCCAGGTTGGTCTTTGATGGCGTTAAACACGTGGTTGATGGGGATCCAGAATGGAATTAGGTCAGGCTCTGCAGCGTCGTTCTTGCTCAACTTGCACATGTGTCTGGGTGCTTTGTAGACTGTGACGGAACAATGGCTCGGGGTCTTCCTCATGAGGAACTGTTGCTCAGGCTTTTTGCCCTCCGACTTTTGTTTGGGGGGGCGATTGGTGGCACCCTGCGTTGCTTTCTCAATCTGCATGTACTTTTGAACTCGGACGAGGATATCCCTTATCTTGGTGACATCTTTCTTCACCAGATGCTTGTAGAATAAGTCAGTGACTTGCAGCGCATTGATGAACGCTGCGGCGGTTACGTCTTCGTTGCAATTATGTACCAGTGCCATCTGAAAGTAGCTGATGTAGTTCTTCAGGCTCTCCCCTAGCTTCATTCTCATTTGTGAGAAGATGGTTACTATTCCTCTGGAACTCCTTTCGAGAAGAAAACTGATTATAGAAAGCGTCACTTACATCTTCAAAGCTTCGGAGGGAGTTCTTTGGGAGTGAGTAGAACTAATGGTAAGCGGCACCCTTGAGACTGGAAGGGAACGCCCGACAGAGGAGGAGGTCATCATGAGCGTAGACTGTCATCTTGTCTTGAAACTACCGGAGATGAAAGAGGGGGGCCGGAGGTTCCCGAGTAGTGGTCAAAGGTGGGCATCACAAACTTTCTCAGGAAACGAAGTGGTGATTTTCTCCGACAGTGGTGAATCAGAGGGCCTCAGCCTGTTGCGCTCCATTCCTTTCAAAAATTGCTGACTCGTTTGGCTGAGCCGCTTACATATTAGATCCACGATATTCTCAATGCGAGGGAACTTCAGGGTTCGGGGACGCTCTAAGTCCTCGGAGCGCTCATCATCGTCGCCGAGTCTCCGACTGGTCGCACTTTGAGTCGCCGATTGATTGCTATGGTGACGGGAGAGTTCGAGCTCTTTCTTCAATGGTATGGGAAGACTGCAACTTTCGCAGTGTATCGACTTATTTGAGTAATCGCGTCTAGACGCGAGACCCTGCATCTTTTTCAAGAGCAGTCGTCTCACAGAGTCGAACCATCTCTGCTTGTTGATCCTTCATCTGCTTCTGCAGGCTGATAAGCATATGGAGAAGTTGCTCGCTGTGTGATAGGGTTCGGGTCCAATAGCCAGCACCCTCCGCGGTGAGGCAGAGGTAGAGTGGGAATCTTCATCGTCGTGGACGTGGGCGTAGAATAAGTTGGTCTAACAACTCGCATGCTCGGCGCTTCAATAGTTTTCCCCCTTCCTTTTGGAGCGGTGGGGGCGACGACTGCAGCTTAAGAGACGTTCTTTCTTGGTGGAGCCATCTCAATAGCGCGAGGTTGTTTTGAGGAAATGTCAGGGTATTGAATGGGGAGAACTTAAGAGTGTGGACTCAAAAATCTCATTGAAAGCACCAAATACGGTGGGTAATTCCAGAGGAGTTATCCACTCACCAATTTGAAAAGATTAATGGGTGAATTGAAGAGATCAAAAGAAAGAAAAACACAGAGATTTAGCGAAAACCCAAAAGGAAAAAAAACCACAGGGGAGAGAGAATTCCACTATAATTTAGGAAACTTATAAATGTGACTGCTTGATCTCTAGTGCTTGGTTTTCGGAAATTAATTGATCGTCTCCTTTCTCGCGGGAGGGCGTTTTCTATTTGTACAGGTGGTTGTCGGATAAGGTTACAGGATTATCATCTAACTGAACATCTTATCCTAAGTTAACTGCTTATCATGGAGGCGGTTTGGAGCGGAACATCCTCATTTGAATTGGTATAATTCATGTTTGTCTTTATCTAGAATTATCGTCCAGCTGTTAGTATGGTCAATCCGCTTCAGAGCTGTAACCGCTAGGTTCAAATATGCATTTGACCTGAAAATAGGGGTACTTGCAACTGACTCTATGTTCCAACTGTTTGAACTTTGTGGAGTTTGAATGGGATTGGAACTCTCCTTCAAAGGTTCTGGAGAGGGCTACGTGTCACGCATCTACCGAGGGATTAATGGACACGTGTCGTAATCTCACGGGTAAAAAACTGACAACTACAATATTATAAAAGTTTCTATAAATTTCTCTATTTTGTTTTGTCACTACGAGTTTTTGATCTATTTAAGAATGATATAAATGTTGTGAGCAACCAAATTTGGATAAATGCCATGAGCATGCCTTATATATGTTACTCTTAATATTACTTATATTATAGAAACTTCTTTGCAATTGATGTATTTTTATTTTTATTTTGTTGCAGCACAATTATAATTTTATTTATGTTTTTTTTTCTGGTTTTCTTAGAATGATTTTTGGTTTGTGTTTTTTTTTTTTTTTTTGCAGCATCCTACTGTGAAGTTGCATCAGGTCATGGCAGGAACTGTTATATTTGTCAGCGTGCATGGAGGACAATCAGAGATTGTCTTCAGGGTACAACATGGGGATAAGTATAATCCAACATTTGGGTTCTTGATGCCTGCCAACCAACTTCATCACATCCTTTCACTTCCTTGTCAATCATCCCCAACTTTTAAATCTGATAGCATGCAAGACGAGAAGAAGTCGGATGATCAGGGGAATGAGGCAGTTGTTGCCACTGGTGGAGTCTGTTTATGGAACTGGAGAAGATGATGATAATGCTCCTCGACAAGAATTTAATGAGGGGATGACTAGAAAGCTGAATGCTGATGACAGTTCAGTGTTTCCTCACAAATTAGTTAAGGAAGAATCCGCTTCTTCTTTGTTAGAAGACAAAGAACCGATCAAGCGGACAGTTTGCCGCTCCTACTAAAGAGAGAAGCCTCATACCCAAAAGGAACCACTTCGTAAATTCTGGCTTTATTAATGAGAAAGGAGAGGACACTACCTCACAGCATGGCATCGTGGACTGACCTAGTTCTCAGCCAGGCAAAACTGAATACTTAATCACCAATATTGGAGCCTCCCATCTTGTTAAAACGAACAACAGATAAATTGTGGAATTTATTCTTAGAAATGGAAAAGATTTGTAGAGGTCCTCATTGAGCATGGTAAAACAGCAGGAAGATTTCCATTTCTTCGGTCAGGTTCCCAGGAAGCTCTCGAGGTATTTACTCTTGAAGCCTTATCATATTCTTTTTACAATTTTCTTTTATTTGTTTCCACTAATTTATGTACCAAATGTTAGCAACAAGCCTCTGTTATGATGTACCAGTTGCATTTTTCCCTTGTCAATAGAAGTATCGAATCATCAAGTAGTTCATGATAATGTAGGACCAGTCATTATAAGTAAGTTTTTTTAAATTTTTTTCTAGATATAAGAACCTCAAATTAAGCCTAATTTGATATCAGCCCCTTAAATCATAATTGTTTTTTTTAAACATTAGCCCCTAAAACCTTCTAGTTATTTAAGTGATAACACTTCACGGTATTACGATTTCTCTAACACCACTGGCCTTGAATCCAAAAAGCTTTTGTATGGTGAGACATACACAATATTTACTTCACGTTTTTGTTCTTAGCTTCAAATCTCACTTTGAGATTGTTTGAAGTACGCCTTCCCTTTGAATTAAATAATCCTGCAGTCTCCTTCAGAACTTCTGGAACGAACTTATCTTAAAAATAAAAAGAGATTTTGACTTATGTACCCTAATACTTTTGACGGATTGTGTATTTCACCTCACCTTTGCATATTTGCCCACATGACCTTGTGCTTTTGAATTATTTTGCAAGTCCATCCTCATCCTGCGTAAGCCAATAATAAATGGAAATCAAACTGGTGATGCATTTTAGCAAAACTAAGCAATAATTAAACTTTGTTTTTACAATTGTTAGGACTAAACTATCCTCAATTTATCCAACTAAGAGCTTATTAGCAAGTAGATGTTTCTAACTTAACTTATCCACATCAGCGGCAAATTTACCAACAAGATGCATATATACATGTTAATATGGCATTAAGAATAAGTTTCTCCACAAACTGCGGAGCTTGAGAGAATTATGGTTTTCGTTCACTGAAATTTGTCATTAGATTGTATTAGGGTAGAAATAGGATTTTTTTTTTCTTTTCTTTATTTTGGATTCTTCCACTCCAAGTAGGATATGGTGTATTCTCCAAATTCTATTAAGACATGTATTTTTTTCTTTATAAATAAACAACCCCACCCTCATTGAGGATATACGGTCTTCTCTTCATCTTCTTCACCTCAACATGATATTAGAACAAAATTCCTAATCTTAGCTTTTTCTCATCAAAACCCTAGCCTTTATTTTCTTTGAGAAAAAAAGTACTCTTCAAAATTAGAAAAATCTCCTAAAATTAATAAAAGTTATTGGTATCATCCCATTTTTCCATCTATCCCAATCTCACCTTCATCTTCTTTCTCACTGCTTCTCGTCCACAACCTAAAAACCAAATCCTAATCTAATCCCCAAGCCCGCCTCCATCACCTCGTCTTCACCTCCCATCTTTCCTCACCACGCCTTCTTCTCCATCCGCATCTGATCTCGCCACCACTCCTTCCACCCCTCTGGCCTCGCTGCACCCTTGCAGTTCTTATTTTGACCTCTGCAAGCCCCGACGACTTCTGTTATACCCTCCATGACCTCACCTAGTCCTATTCTACCCTCATCGACATGTTCTGTCAACTATTTTGCTATCATCAATGGGTTCTGCTACCTCTGCCCTCACCTATGAGTTCTTACTCTACTACCTCATCGACGTGTTCTGATCCCTCTCCTGTCTTTGTTAAAGTCATTTGCTGTTGCTGACAGTTTCAATCTCTCTTTATGCTCTATTGATGCTTGCTGGACTCTTCACTGCTGCCCCTGATCCCCTCGATTTGCTACCTTCTCTGCCATTGTCGAGATTATTTTTTGCGGTTCTTTGATCTCGTGGATAGATCTGGAGTTTTTATTAGTCCTCACCATTAACTGCTGGACTCTGGTCTTACCGACTGTCTTTACTGATTTTTTACTGGCTGAATGCAATCACATGTTGTATACTACTACTGGTGCTGCTGATGCTTTATTCTACTAGATTACTATTTATTGATTGTACTTATGACTACTCTATATTGCTGCTCTGTCCTCTTCTATTAATGATGTTCATTGCATCTGTTGATTATATCTGCTGATTTCTAGACTTTTCTGCTACTGATCTATCTGCTTGTGTTTTCTTTCCATTGCTATATATATCTATTATGGCTGAGTATAAGGATAGTCGAGATAACACTTCTCGAGGTCGTGGTGGTATGTGTTTTCGTGATCGTGCTTTATCGACTAGAGGTCGAGTTTTTGGTCGTGGTTAGGATAATTCTTAAAAGTATACTCATTGCAATCGAACCAATACTATTGACTGATGTTGGAAGTTACATGGCAAACCTTCCTGGCCTTCTCAAGCTGCTTACTTGTCTAGTACTATTGGTTCATCTACTACACATTATTCTAATACACTTGGTACTTCAACTGGCGAATCTGTAACTCTATCAAAATTTGAGTGTGATTCTCTAATTCAAAAGATGCATTTCGTCTTTATTTCAGACATTGCTACCTTGGCACATCCATGTATTTCTTGTATAGCAAGTTGATCACTTTCATCTTGCGTCATTGATTCTGGTGCGGCAACCAACATGACTGGTATATCTGCAACATTTTCTACTTTTAGCACATCTTCTGCTCCTATAGTTTTTTGTTAATGGTAGTTTCAAACGTAGGACTGGCATTGGCATTATCAATCTCATTTCTCTCCCACTCATTAATGTTAATTATATTTCACATGATCCTTTTAATTTTGCATATGTGAGTCGTTTGATCAAAACTCTTCAATGTTTCATAACTTTCACCTTCATTATGTATTGTTCAGGACTTTTAGACGAAGAAAGTTATTGCTGAGTGGTATGAGCAAGATAGTTTATATTATCTTCAATACAGTGATCAACCTAAAGTGAGTTATTCTGCTCTGATATGTGATGAGTATGTGATCCCGTGGCACTTACATTTAAGTCATACATCTTTAAAATTCAATAAATTGTTATTTCTTTCTGTTAAAGTTGTCTTTAAATTACAGTATGAGTCATGTCAATTTGGTAAACATCATAAAACTTCTATTTCATTTAGGGTAGTTAATCACTATAATTCTCTAGTTGAAGTCGTTCATACTCATATTTAGGGTCTTACTTGAGTTAAAAGCATGTCTGGCTTTTCTTATGTTGTAACTTTTACTGATTATTCTTGTATGACTTGATTATGTTTAATGAAAGATCGCTTGGAAATTCTCTTTATTTTTCAAAATTTTCATAGGGATCATTATTCAAATTAATTGTTTACTTAAGATTTTACAGTATGATAATACATTGAAATATGTGCAACTTGCTCTTCAAGATTATTATGTTTCTCATGATATAATTCATCAAACTCTATGTGCTTATACACCTTAACGGAATGGTATTACTGAAAAAATCATCATTTATTTGACATTGCTTAAACACTAATGGTTCGTATGCATGCTCCTAAGTATTTTTAGGCTAACGCAATCCTTACTGGTTGTCACTTAGTTAATAGGATTTTTTTTTGTGTTTTATATAGCAAAACGCCATTCTCAGTTCTAGATAACAAATCCCCATGCTTAGTTTTTTCTCCCTGAAAAACACTATTTGATTTACCTCCAAAAGCTTTTGAGTGCGTGTGTTTTGTTTAAATTCTCAAAAAAGGACATGATAAATTAGATTCTTAAGTAATTTAGTGTGTGTTTTAAAACATTCTCGGACACAAAAAGGATATCTTTGTTGGAATATCGTCAATAGGAAGTATATGATTTGTGCAAATGTCACTTTCTCTAAAAATACACTTTACTTTTCAGCATCTCTAGGTTCCACTACAACTCTTTTGACTACACTTGTTATTCTTTCTGTACTATTAGAAGATTCGCATCCACTTCAAGTGTATCAACGATGTAAGAAGATTACTACTGATCTTGATAGCTTACCCTCTCATCCGTCAACTGCTTTCACTGAAGTGTCTGAGCCTCTCATAACTCTTTGAAAAGGTACTCATTTTTACACTCAACATTCTATAGATAAGGTGCTATTTTTCTCTTATTTATCTCCTATATAATTTAGTTTTGTAATCAAATTTTCTTTTGTATCTTTCTTAAAATCGTATCATGATGCTATGTTGAATTCTGAATGAAAAAGTGCTATGGATGAAGAGATGATTATTTTGCGTGCTAATGAAACATGGAAATTAACTTTTCTACTATCAGAAAAATATATTATTAGTTGTGATGGATATACACTGTCAAATTTCTCCCTGATGGACAGATTGAGCGCTTTAAGGCACGGTTGGTTGCTAAGGGCTAAACACAAACTTATGGTATTGATTATTTTGAGATACTCTTCGGTAGCTCTTATGTATTCTGTTCCCATTCTTTTATCAGTTGCGGTGATAAAGAATAACCTTTGCATCGGTTAGATATTAAAAATGCATTCTTGCATGGAAATCTTCAAGTGGAGGTGTGTATGGTTTAGTCCCCTGGTTATGAGATTCAGGAGAGACAGACAAGGTTTGCAATTCAAAAAATCAATCTGAGATTTGAAGCATTTTTTATGAGTATGGTTCAACAAATTCAATACTATTATTACACACTATGGATTGAGATGAAGCTTCTTTGATCACTCTATATTGTAAGACATTCTCCTGTCGAACTATTATTCTTACAGTTTATATTGACGATATTATTTCACTGGAGATGATCATTAAGCTATTATTCAGTTGAATGCTTATTTGAGTGTTCATTTTCATATGAAAGATTTTGGTCTCTTGAAGTATTTTGTAGGGATCGAGGTTCTCGCTCTCCGAAAGGTTTTTCTCTGTCTCAAAGAAAATACCTTACTCATTTTTGAAAAAAACTGGTACGTTAAGATCTAAACCTGTTGATACTCCTATTGATCCTAATATTCGTTTTGATCAAAATCTAGGAGAGTCGCTTGCTGATCTCGAAAAGCACAGGTGATTGATTGGTAAACTAATTTACTTAATTGTCACTCGACTTGATATTGCATTTCCTGTGGGTATGTTTAATCGATATATACAGAGTCCGCATCAGCTTTATTGCATTATCTATTGCTTGCCGTATGTTGTGCTATTTCAAAGGAGCTCCAGATAAAAGATTATATTATCGTCTTTCCTCTCGTTTGGATATTGTCGGATATTCTGTTTGGGCTAATGATCCTATTGATATCGTTCTACTAATAGTTATTGAACTTTTGTTGGAGGCAATTTGATGGCATGACGATGTAACTCATATAGATTGTGAATTAATGTTGATTCAATCTCCTTTCTGAAATGGGCCTCATCTACAATAAGCCAATGGTGCATTGTGACAATCAAGTGGCTATGTATATTGCCAATAATCTTATTTTTTATTAGCGAACGAAGCAATTGAAGCTGATTTCACTTTATCGGAAACATGGTGATGACACATCAAATAGCCACTTTGTTCGTCACATCGAGTTGTCAACTTGAAATATATTCACTAAAACCTTTTCTAGAAAGAGTTTCAATTTTGTATAACAAACTGGGCGTGATTGATATCTATGATCCAGCTTGAGCAGGAGTATTCGAGTAGAGATATAATTTTTTTTCTTTATTTTGAATTCTTCCACTCCAAGTGGGGCATTGTGTATTTTTTAGACCTATTAAGACATGTATTTTTTCTCTATAAATAAACGACCACGCCTTAATTGAGGGTATATGGTCTTCTTTTCATCTTCTTCGCCTCAACAGTTTGTTTTACCATTAAATGCTGGCTAACTATATTTGCAAATTAATCCATAAACACCATATCATATAGGGAAAGAAAGCAAAAGACAAGATGGAATATGTAATTCCTCAAAAAAACATGTGGACATACTATGCTAAAATTTAGAAAATTTGGAAAATTCAATTTTTTAATCTTTTACACTATGCTATCAAATTAAAATTGTGTCATCTCTGCTTCAAACAATCCTACCCATCAGATGAATCCATTATTTGGAATGCTGAATGACCTTGGGGTTTTTCACTATGAAGATTATTACTTAACAGTTCCCCGCTAAATATTATTGCATTCGCATGTAGATAATGTATAATAGTTCTTGTTAGCAAACCAAACCCTGAATTAATTATTCATTAGAGGTAAATATGGATATGTATAATACAAGAGATGAATACATGTTAATGGATAGAAGTCAAATAGCACAATAACACAATTATCAATACTCTAATCTAACATTCTCTCTCAATTTGGAGCATAAATGTCAATCATGCTCAGCTTGCTAGATAAAATAAAAACAACCTTTGATGAAGTTGCTTTAGTGAGAAGATCCGACAATTGTTTGATGATGGTGTAAACAAGAAAGAAGCCTACCTTCTTGGTCCATACATCTCTGACCAAATAACACTCAACTTCATATGCTTAGTTTCTTAAGGAACACAGGATTTTGTGCTATGTAGATGGCAGATTGGCTATCACAAAGCAAAGGTATAGGTCCAGTTTTTAAAACCAAGCCTAACAGCAGGTTCTTTAACCACATCATCTCGCAAGTAGTATGAATTTATGTACTCAGCATCTGCACTAGATCTAAATACATTTTGTTTCTTGCTCCTCCACGTCACGAGATTTTCTCCAACAAATGTGCAGTAACTAATAACAGACTTCCTATCTCTCTTGTCACTTGCATAGCCTGAGTCAGAATAGTCAAAGATGCGAACATATCCATACTTCTTTTATAGCAAGCCTTTTCCATGAGAGCATTTGACATAGGCAAGAATCCTCCAAACAGTTGTCCAATGAACCTCTTTAAACTGATGCATAAGCCTACTCAGTACTCCAACTGCAAAGATTTTTTCAACTTAGTGATTGTTAAGTAGATTAACTTTTCAATCAGCCTCTTATACTGATGAGGTCATCCAAAGGTGACTACCATCACACCATAAATCACGTTGGTTTCCTTTGAAGCATTAGCAGATTTGCACTCCAAATATCTATTTCCTCAAGGAGATCATG